>PNEQ01104978.1:29635-44581 GCA_003012365.1 Medauroidea extradentata
TTGTCTTCTAAGAAAGTCGAATGGGTTGAAGTTAGCTACTGTAACTTTATTGCAGTGTTCACAGACACTATCCTGAAAGGGAATGGTCAAAAAGTGAATGCTTTAGTTATAGGCCCAAACATTTTAGCAGCCGTCTGGGGCTGTGATCTAGTCCTCGGCTCAAATTATGGATAGCGACCACGAGTGACTAGACTCTTTAGAGGGATATTCGGAGTAAAACGAAATAATATCCTTAATATATTTCTATTAGCGATACCTAAACTCGCTATTGCAAGTACCGTACATGCATTTTTGTACTATTTATACCATGTTAACCAGTCCAAGTAACACTATTCATATGGCATTTTGACGAACGTTTGTACAGAAACAGCTGATGCTCGGAGCGATGCTCATCTTGTGACGTCACCGGCCAAGCCGTCTATTGATGATTGTGTACAAGATTGATAATCACAAGTGGTAGGGCGCAACAGACCATGCTCTGTTCGTAAATCTCTGCCAAACATTAACTTGGCCGAAGATATGTCTGTAGTACAGTGAACTGAATTTCTTACATCCCTAAAAAATCTGAACAATTCTTTTGACAAGTTACCACCACCATGAGCATGAAATAAACATTTTAATTTCTGCTAGCTGAAACTTCGGCATTGTTCGGGCCTTCGTTAGCCTCCCTCTTGCGGTCCTATAGTCCATCAATGCTACTCACATAAACATTAACTAGGTATTTTGTGGTAATTAATAAAACTTTGTGTACTTGTATTTTTAATGTGTAAAAACAAAATTTATAACAATATTTATAATTATGTTTCTAGCTGAGCACTTTAAATGTTCTTATTAAATAAATTGTATAGATTAAATAAAAAGTAAATTTCGTCGAATGTCCCACATTTGCTGTCTACAATTATATTTTAATTTTGTCAGTTTGCATATACTGTGCATGTTTTCTAAACAAATGTATGTTTTGAAAGTTTAACATAGAAAACTCTATTTGGCATCCCGACATATTTTTGTAAATACATAAAAATACAAATACCTTTCGTTTAGACTTAAATAATGTCAATCATGATTTAAGCAGAACTTCTCACGTAAACTGATATCGTCGGAGACGAAAGAATTTAATACACGTAGCGGGATAATACATTTGTGCTGTGCCTCACGACTTGTATAGCATGCATCGTTAGGAAATAATATTGTAAGGGGTGGAGAGTGTTACAACGGAGGACGTTATAATGTGTATAAATAATATTAAAACTGTATTCGCGCATATTTGTAGGGTTGTTCAAACTAATTATTTGCATATTAGGCGAAGTTAGGCAGAGTCTATTAAAATGTAAGCCTATACAAATGCTGCTGCCGACCAGCATTAGGGGTGGCGTATTTATTTTATGTAATGTCTCACTCTTGTGGGTTTGCTAGCTGGGCTCAAATGTGTGTGTGTATCTCGGATGGTTTATTTATAATAATTTAATGTGGCATGCACTTTCTAGTCCTTATTAAGAGATCTCTCACAGAACTTCAATACCAACAGGTATACAAGATGCAGTTAATCATTCACACCTACAGTACATGAACACAACAATACTACATCAAATAACACAAATACTGTACTATTAAGTTACCTTACACATCTGTGGTAACAAAAATACAAAAAATTTGCACTATAGTAACAGCAACACATCAAATTTAAAGCTGTAACTTGTGCTACATGCTCTCATTAGATTTCAGTTTGGTGTTAGACGAAGAGTAAATTAGGGTTATTAATGTAACTTGGCCAATTAGGAATTCTAGCAGAATCCTTTTTCTTGCTAACAAGAAATTTCAGTTCTGTTTTTCCTTACACTGACGATAACTTAAAGTCACCACTGTATTTTCTCAGAAAACAAACACACTTATATGTAGATAGTGAAACACTGTCAAAATGTAAAATAACACAATACAACATAAGTTGCATTTAAACACATCCTGAATTGAGTAGAAAAACATTGAAATAAGTTAACGAGCATTTGTGTATACAGTACTTCCAAGTAAAAGGTAAAATATATAGGTTTTATAGCTCGTTGACATAGAGGTTACGATTATGTGCAACCTTACACAAAGACAGGAAATTGGAGAGGAATCTGCCACAGCATTTGTTAAGGAATCATCCCAGCATTCTGCTACATTGATTTCGGAAAACCACGGAAAACGGAAATCAGAATGACTGGAGCCGGGGACCAACCCCGCATCCTCCCAAAAGTACGTGTTTTAGTTACAATTGTATGCAAGGTTTAAAACCTATACATAATTAAGTGACATATATCTTAGGCGAGCTGAATTTCGAAAAACCCATTCTTAATAGCACCTACATCATAAAAGGAAGCTACCCCTTAAATGCCATTATTCTTGCAACAATAACTTGATCTGCACATCGATGCATCAGTAAATGAATGAATGTAAGCAGATACATAATTTGTATATAGAGATTACATTTCTTCTACTTCAGTCTATCCACCCCAGCAACTGTCACAATCAAATAGATATTTTAAAAAAGAGACATATTAATTAATTTATTAATTTTTAATATTGTTATTTATTTAAAAATTATTAATATTAATTAATTTATTAATTTATTAATTAATCAAGCTATCTAAACAGACTATAACAAAACAAGGTTTTTTAAAAATGTAAATAATGTTAACCACAAAATTAAGCTCATGAAAATAATGGAGTCATTGGGTACGACAGGCCTAGTACATAAAAAATTTGTCATATCTTAGCAATACAATACATACAACTGGTTGCATAAAACAACTGAAACTAGATTACATAGAGACCTGAAGACTAAATTAATTACTCATATTACTTAAATGATCTTGCCCCCCCCTGTTTGTAGCATATGTGAGAATGTAGTTAACATTAAAATCTCGAGACAGATTCACTTTTATGGATATAATAGCAATTGTAATATTATACCCTACCAGCACACAGACATCCTGAGGACGTCCGTAGGACGTGGGAACTGTCGTCCCTAGGACGTCCTAAGGAAGTTCACTTCAAGTCCTTTTTATGTAGGAAAAGTTAATGGAAAAGTACTACCTACGGACATCCCTAGGATGTCTGGCATACACATCCCTGGGACATTCCTAAGAGCTCCCTGGGACCTGTATTAAACACATCCCTGGGACATCCCTAGGAGCTCCCTGGGACCAGTATTGAACACATCCCTGGGACATCCCTAGGAGCTCCCTGGGACATCCCTTGGAGCTCCCTGGGACCTGTATTAAACACATCTCTGGAACATCCCTAGGAGCTCCCTAGGACCTGTATTAAACATGTCCCTGGGACATCCCTAGCAGCTCCTTCCAGCAGTAAAAGTAAAAATTTAGTATTCAACACAAAAGAAAACAAATATATTTGTTTTGGTGATGTGTAAACTTAGTATTTAACACACAGTCAAATACACATAATTGTTAATGTAGCCTCTTAAAATCTTTTGAATAAACAATTCGTCTGTAATAACATTTTTTAAAATGCTTCAACATCCAAAAGTCTACCAGTAATAATGAAATATGTGTGTCGAAATTAATAAATTTAACCATTTCCTAAGGCATATGAAATGTCATGAATTATCTACTAAATTAATTGCAACAGACCTCATGTATATTTAAATAATATCATGAGCTATCTAGTGGTCATATTAGGAACTTGCCTAGAAATCCACTATGTCCGTGGGAGCTCCTGCTCGGACATCCCAAGGAGTGCCTGTTGGGACATCCCAGATAACTCCTGCTCGGACATCCCAGGGAGTTCCTCAGAGGAGCTCCGTGGGAGCTCCCTGTAAGGACATCCCTGGGAGCTCCCTAGATGAGGAATTTAGGATGACCCAAATTCGTCTTCCAAGGAGCTTCCTGGGATGTGATGTACGTTTCGAGGAGGTACTTGGGACGTCCAAGGGACATGGTTTTTCGGAGCTCTCGGACATCCGAAATATCCATCCCAAGGACATCACGAGTATCGCATGTACCCGGATATCCTCAAATGATGTCCCTAAAGGACTTGTTGTGCTGGTAGGGTATTTTCTTGTGTATACTAGAATCTAGAAAATTTATTTTTGGATCCAACACCAACTAAGTTTTCATCAAACAGTCTAAAATTGTCACACAGTCTTATACCTATACACATGATTTTAAGCCATAGCTTCTTGGTTAATGTCTTATACATGCCTGAGTTCATATGGTCTACACACAAAAAATAAATGCTACAATAATAATTTATATACACAATGAGAAAATTAAAATTAAATGCTTGAATTTTTCAGGTCGTCACATGTTCAACACAATTGAGTGCAGACATGTTCTACTTGACAGGAATATTAACTGACTTGACAGAGAAAACTGGAAATTGGTAAAACTCTAATACACACCATGCATAATGTTAAAATTTACAAAACTTGCAATACAAATGCTAACTATATATGTACACTAGTGATAGGCCAACCAGTACATCTGTAAAAAATATCTTGCATTCACATTAGTAAAAAAGTACAACATGCATAACGTTAAAATTTACAAAAATTTTACAAAACTTACAATACAAATGCTAACTATATACATACACAAGTGATAGGCCAACCAGTACATCTGTAAAAATTATCTTGCATTCACATAAGCAAAAAAGTACAACACCATACATAACGTTAACATTTACACAAATTTTACAAAACTTACAGTACAAATGCTAACTATATACATACACAAATGATAGGCCAACCAGTACATCTGTAAATATTATCTTGCATTCACATAAGCAAAAAGTACAACACTATACATAACATTAAAATTTATACAAATTTTACAAAACCTGCAATACAAATGCTAACTATATATACGTACACCAGTGATAGGCCAACCAGTACATCTGTAAAAATCGTCTTGCATTCACATAAGTAAAGAAGTATGTTCTATAACATTACATAAATCATACATTTACATACCTATTTAAATAATATCGCGGTAAGCTTAGAATAAAAATACTTTTACTTATTCTGGTTTGCAACCAGCATCTCCTCTGCATCACTAAAAATATCCTCTACTCATTCAATGATGCTTAAATATTTTTAGCTCAAGCAGATTGGATTTCATTTTTGTACAGTTTGACAATTCTCAGTTTCTTCTTGAGCACCACCATGGCAGTGTTATGCTGCACAGTGATTCAAGAACTTTACTTTTAAGTTGTGCAGCATGAATTGATCAACCATTCTGAAGCCAGTGGAAGTTCAAGCTATCATTCAGAACAGATGTGACCGTACAACACAATATTTGTGTGCAACCTTTGCAAGCAATTGGTCAATCAATTGTGCCCCTTTCTCAACACAATTAATGAGTTCTGCAGATGGATATGTCAGCCCTGAAACTTGACTTGAGTATTCTCTGAAAACAATGCCACAATGCAGGGTTTCATCATGTGTATCTGCAAGTAAAGCTTCCTTGCACTGTTCACAGACACACTCACAATTCTTCGTGCAACACTTCCAGCTACATATGCTGCAGAACTATAACTAGAAACATTGTGATTTGCAGCATTATCAACAATTACAGATGTTTCAAGCAGATCAGTTGAACAAGAAATGGAAGATGATGGTTTCACAGCAGGTGTTATGTTGGGAGACTGTGAAAAAAACTCTTGTAAGTTTGTTAGTAGTTCACCTGGGACATGGTCTTCTTCGCTGCAGTTGGGGCGATTCACATACACAAACACAAGGTCATTAATTAGGGAAGTTTTCAGTGCAGATACAAACTGTGGCATTGTAAGGTTTACATTAGAGCCACAGTTTGACCTAACACAACCAAAAAGATGTTCTAACTGATATTGGTTGATGCAGCGTGGCAGAACATACTTAAAACCGAGGTATTTCAACTTCTCCCATAGCAACATCATCCCTTCAAGAGTAGCTATCCAGCCACCAATACTTGGTGGACAGAAAAATTTCACACCTGAGCCATTTGACGAACTCCCAGTAGAACAGTCACTCTTCACAACCTTCCAACTCTTGATCTCTTGTATACACTCATCCCAAAACTTGAGATGAAAACTCTCTCCTCATGTAACTGACATCTTAAACCTCCAGCTCCCTGAGGTTTGGGTGATGCACCATTGAGACTGTCGAACAATTTGTCACAAACAGCAACAAAGTGTGATGTGCTGTTGCATCAAGAGAGCCTAGGAGACAAAACAAATTTTAAACACAGAAGAACAAAATAGGGTAGACTATGCAACACTTATGGGCTGAAAGGTTTATTAGTACCAAGTATGGTCTGTCTCATATAAGAATTCCACTTTTGTCAGTTGTGCAGGCATTTCTTTTTACAGCTGTTTCCATGGAATATTTAGTGTTTTCCTCTGCTTAAAGTGATTTTTGAAACACTCTCGGCTGGCTCTGAAACTGTGCAATATATCAAAAATTAAAAGTATTTTCCTGTAGGAACTTGTACACATGATAATCTTCAGAACTGTCAAATAATGGAATTCTTAAGTGAGACAGTATACAACCAATTTCTGAAATACCAATTTCTCCATAGCAAAATTTTTCAGGCATAGTACATAAAAAAATGACTGATATGAGAAATTGTGTGAGGTCTGGTTAGTTTTGAAGTCAAAGTGCACTGAGATGCATACATATTTTTCAAGTGAGATTGAAAATCAACAAATACTGAGATTACTTCAAATTAAGATAGTTACAGGTTTAGCACCATCAATGGAAGCTAAACATTGCTGATGCGAGAAAGGAGGAAAGTGAAGCGGTTGGTAAGGAATTTCTAGATGGTGAGAGGTGGAAGGATTAACACAGCTGGGGAACAAGGTACAGAGAAGGATCTTCAGGGGAAAGGGAGATAGTGAGTAGAAAACACAGAGGGTTGGAAAGAGGACTAAGAATAAAACACCATGGTGGCAAGAACAGTAAAGAAGTGGAACGAGTTTGGGAAGGATATGGGGAAGGCAACCGGAGCAGACGAGTTATTTGGGAAGACATATCAATACCTAAGGACAGGAAATTTTCGCGAATTCAATGACCTGCAGGCAGAATCCATTGTACTATGCATACTCAAGCCCTGTCTATTCGTTCATTGCATGCTGTTCCACTGAGTAGCAGATAGTACACAAATGTTCTGAGCTTGAGTATGCATCGGACAATAGATTCTAGCCAGTAGGTCATTGAATCCGCAACATGTTTCTGTCCCCATCAATAACACATTGCAACATAAGTGGCTGACTATAAGTATGTGAATAAAATTTTAAGTAGCAGGCCATGTCATAATGCAATTCCCTTGTTAAAGCAAAGTTTTTAAACAACGAATATGTTCAAGCAATTTTATAGCTCTGCAATATGACTTGTTGAGAATATCTAATGACGTTAACCTGGAAACATTTTTTTTGTTTCTGTAATGAAATTTAATTATTCTAACAAAATTGAAATTTTTTTCCATAGCATGTAAGTCACAGCCATCTTAAAAACACTATGTTACAAACCTTAATATAACTGTTAAAAAAAAAAAAAATAGAAACTCACCACTTGCTATCTGGGTATTGATTGCAAAAGCCATTGTATGGCTCAAAACTTGAGCAGCAACACAGACTTTCATTGAAACAGGCCCTTTTGGTTCAATGTATTTGGAAGTTAGTTAATACAGAATTCTGAACACTGCCTGCGCACAATAATTGGAGTAAGCTTTCTCGATTACGGACCACATTGCTCTCAAATCAACAACTCTGTCCCCAATCTTAACTCTCACAATAAAATCATGTTTAAAGAGCAGGTTTTTTAAACACTTTAAAAGGTGTGGAATGTCAAACAGAGCAATGACTGTGTGGTTCCCAATCTGAAAATATGGCTTGTCCTCAGACGCCCCTAAAAGTTTTAGAGCACGAGTGTTGTTCGTGCCCATATCACACACTGTGGCTACACCATTTAGACGTGCTGCATAACATGCCTCAAGGACAGACTGTAAAATCTCTGATAATGTTTGTGAAGTCACTGTTCCAGAAGAAATGTAAAATGCTACTGGCTGTTTCCACTTCTTATGGAGAACCATTAAAACCATTGCATTGTTGCCTACTCTGCCACTTATACACTTTTCACCTAGACCTTCAAAACCAGAAATTGTATCACTTTCACTGTCGTACTGCAAGAGCTCACATATAGATAATTCATCAAACAATAAGATGCATGTATGATCCACTTCATCCATGTTGGTGATGGTTTTTAACATTGACTGAATGATATGGTCATTTAAACCAGGAAGGAGAGGTACATTGGCAAGTACTTTACCAAGAGTTTTCTTCATAGGAAGACTGAAATACTTGCTTAAGAGTCTGTAGATTTTTGGTGACTGTTTATATACGGCTAAAGCCAAAACTTTGTCTGCTTTGGTCCACCATCTTCCGCTAGGTTTCTTCTTGCTGCACAAAATTTGTGGAGCAAGGAAATTTGCACATGGACGAGACAGTGAACCAAACAAATTCTGAAACACAGCAACAGGGTTTTTTAGTTATATCCTGTAAACATGTTAACTTCAGTTTTCTTTACTTCTTGTATTTCCTTTTAATACGATTTAAAGCAGACTGTTTTTGGTTTATAAGCTTGACAAGCTTCTCCTTTCGTGGAGTAATTTCTTTGATAGATGTGCAGGAAATTGAATTTAAAGTTGTGCTTATTTTCTTGAGGATATGACCAGTCTCGCTTGGAATAGGTGAAATACCTGGAATTGAACATACACGTTCCAAAAAACTAGCTGTCTCACAATAATTGTGTTCTGAAGTGACAGAATTAAAAACATGTAATGAACGCTTGCACTTATGATGCGGGGTTGGAGAATGTTAAAACAGATGGCTCTTTTCTTGAGGTACTAGTGCTAATGTTTGATGTGTGCCTTGATGGTGTAGTTTCACATCTCTCAAATTCCTCAGTCAACTGTTCATGGTGATGAATGTTAGTTTATAAGAAACTAATCTTTGAATAAGTGTGGTCATTCTGAACAAATGTTTCGGCATAATCAGGTTCAGATGTACTCTTGTTTTGACTGACAGAGTCTTTCCTGTTTTCTTCAGGTGATGCAACAGATTTACACACACTTGTAACTTTGTCAGGTTCAATGACGACACAAGGCAAAACCCCACCACTATCAACAACTTCAGGGATGTTTGTGGAAGTGTTATCTACCGGCAGTAAAACAGACTTTTCAAGTTTATTACCCGCAGGTATAGAACTATCAAGACACAAATAATTTTGTACACGAATTGTAGGAACAGCTTTATAAATAAGGAGCTGTCCATCTGGATCACGATACTGGTCCTTCGAGAAATGTAAATGACTCAAGTACAGATCTGTTTTTCTCGAACCCAATATACTAGACTTCTGAGTAAAATTAACCCATTGCTGGTATCCGCAACAACAGAGAAAAATATGTATACTGAAACACAGTAGCATTTCCAGAATTGCTTGTAGAAAAAATTATAAATGTATAATAATAACGATGACATTCTAGTCTCTACCAACACAATTTGGGTACAATTCTTACTGGGGTGTCGATTTTTGAATCTGGGTGGGTGAGAGAGATTTTGGTCAGCGCTTAACATCAAGGTATTTAGCGTGGTGAGGAATGGTATGAGGTGGATGCAGCGCTGGACTGAAGGGGCGAGGACACTAGAGATTCACGGAATGAAGGTGTGGGGGAAACGGGAGTTCCCCGAGAAAACCCGCCGACCAACTGCATCGTCCGGCATGATTCCCACATGCGAAAATCCGGGGACCAACCCCATGTCTGGAATGACATAAGGTATAGTGAGTGGTTGACTGGATTAAGGTATTTCGCAGGGGACGAAGACAGAGAGTGAAAGTGAGGGAGGCAATGTTCGAAGATGGAAAGGCTACGTCAGGAATGCCGCAGTGAAGTGAGTTGAGGTCTATGTTAATTACTATAATGGTGAATGACATGGGATTCAGGATAGCAGATAAAATGAAACTGCAGATGACTGTGTACTACATACAGAGGTTGGCAGTGGAATCAACTTGCAGGAAGATATTGATAGGTTGTACGTACCTAGTCTTGGACAGCGGAGAACAGAATAAAGATTAATGTATGTAACACCCATTTGGTGAAGTTTACTAGGAAGAGAGTGGTGAGTAGAGAGGTATACAGATGGAATGGGCAGGAGATTATAGAGGAAACCACAAAATATAAGTATTTAGGAGTTGTGATGCAGGCAGATCTAAGGTGGACAAAGCAGGTGGACAGAGTGGTTAAGAAGGGACGAAGGGCTTTAAGACTGCTCGGGAGAGTGTTGAAGGAAATTAGTGGTGAAGTGAAGGAAAATGCATATTGCACAATGGTTTGTCAAATATTGGAATATGCTGCCGTGGAGTGGGATCCGTACATGGAAGTGAAACAGCTGGAGAAGGTATAGAGAAGGCAGCGAGGTGGGTGATGAATAAATGGAAGGGGCAGGGTCAGGCTGGTGAGGAGGAAAGGAACTTTATGCCTAGTGCGATGATGAAGGAATTGGAATTGAAACCATTGAGGGACAGGAGGAGAATGGAAAGGCTGGTCCGGTTGTAGAAGGTAATGAACTGGGAGGGGGGATGGGGCCAGTTGGGCCTGCAAACTAACTAAGGAAACGTTTCAGGGGGGAGTGTTAGAAGACAATTTCATTGTATTTTCAGTTTTTGAGCCATAACATTTATTCAAATTGCGTAAATATCAAGAATCCCTACTCATAGTGTAGCGGCTAAACTATTGGTGTTACAGATAAAGTTTATTAATAAAAAATGTGTCTACAGCGATGAAAAGTAGTCGTATGTAAATAAAATTGTAGTTTACTTAATTTCAAATTTGCAGTTTTTCGTCCAAATTCTAAGTCCAACTCCCATGTTTTACGTCTTCGCCATGATATGTGTTTATGTAGAACTAGCGTTCCTAGCATTAACTATTGAAAGTAGCGATAATATGTACCACAACTGTTCTTTAGGCAGAAAATTCAGAAGTAGAAAAACTGTCATGCTTATAACATGTGTTTTTGCAGTGGTAGCTGTGCATATAAAGGGAGAATTTGACGGTGTGCAGTACAAATGATACTTGCTAGTAAAAGTGCTTCACTGCATTTTAGTGGTGTATGAAGTGTGTGTTTTATAGACCTTTTTTAAATTTGGAACTCTTGTGAATGATACTTATTAGTTAAATTTCGCTGATTGATACACAGGAGCGAATACGTTACGCATACAACGTATGTGAAGAGATGTCGACTCATGCACCTCGACAAATGGGGACAAATTCATCATCGTGGCGAAGGATATGTAACCGCCATCGAGGTGAGTAACTAAAAACTTTTGTTTCAGACATTCCTCTTGTTATTTTAGTAAAACAAGCGTGCATCATGTGCTTTTCGAATCGCAGTCGTTGTGAACGAAAATTATGACGTTTTATTTATGGTAATATCTGCCTGACATGAGTACGGTATGGATTAAATATTTATTTTTTGTAGCTTCTTCGACATCTATTGGTGTTAGAACGTGTTTAAATAGGGCATATAATTGGTACTGAAGACGTGTAGCATCAATACACCATGCGTACAACGTGAATTAAAAATGCAACGTATTTTGTCCACATGTATTTCAGTTAAAAATATTTTTAATGTGGTATACTATGTAGTAGATTAGCGCAATAGATAAATCGTATGCAGTTACTACAGTATTTGTTTTGTACTTTTTCAATTCGTGCTAGGACGAGTTAAAAATGCTTTTGTTATTGTGTATTTACATGGTTATTATGAATATTTTGCATTCTCGATTTCCCATATTTTAACATCCCTTTACTGCTATAGATATTTTGTAATTCAGGCGTTTTTATTACTGGCAGCTATTTATTTCGTTTATATTTCACTGAAATTACTCGTAAATAGCACATGTCAGCAGGTTATTATTATTAATTTACATACTTTTACCTCACAATTTCCCTGATCTTGACAACCTTCCCCACTATCGAGTTTTAATAAAGTAGGCTTTTCGGGTACTCGCGCATGTTTTTTCTTCTTACATAAAATTAATCGTAAATTGTGTATTTCAGGTACTTATTATAGTTGTTTTACGTATTTTTACTCAACAATTTCTCTGATGTTCATAGCCCTCTCCACTAGCAATTTGTTAGAATATAGGCATGATTATTAATCGCGACTACTGATTTCTGTTATTATTCAATGTAATTAATCGTAAATTGTAGGTACATTTTTGCATTTTTTTGTTAGTTTTTGCATGAATAATAATTTTTGATATGGTAAATATCAAGAGTAGCTACTCATCACATAGGGACTAAACTATTCCTTTTACAGGTAAAGTTTTTTTAATTAAAAATGTTTCTACAGTGATGAAAATGAGTCGTACGTAAAGAAAATTGTAGTTTACTTACTTTGAAATTTTCAGTTTTTCGTCCAAATTCTAAGTCCGAATCCCGTGTTTTACATCTTCGCCATGATGTGTGTTTATGTGGAACTGGCGCTCCTAGCGTAATCAATTGAAACTGGCGCTAATACATTGCGCAACTGTTCTTTAGGCAGCAAATTCAGTAGTAGAAAAACCGTCACGATTATAACATGTGTTTTCGCGACAGTAGCTGTGCGTATTCATGGAAATTTGGACAGTTTGTAGTACAAATGACCATTACATGTAAGAATGCTTCGCGGCGTAATAGTAGTGTATGTAGTGTGTGTTTTATGGATGATTTACAATATGCAACTCTCATGGATAGTGTGTATTAAATGAATTTTGCTAATTGAGACACAGCAACAAGTACGTTTTGCATACAACGCGTGTGGAGATCTATTGACCAAGGTACCGCACCGGAAGAGGAACCAATGCATAATTTACTGCTTGTGGCGAAGAATTTGTATCCTCGGTTGAGTACAGTAAGTACTAATCTTTTACTACAATAATGTATCTTGTTCAGTATACGTCATATAATTTGTCCTGCTTCTATTGCAAATTGAACACGTAAAATATCTTTGTAATGGGCATTAAAGATGTGTAATATCGGTTCAACATGCATAGGCCTACAATGTGAATTTAATGCGTATGTACTAGTGCATTATTGCAATATGCTAGAAATACGAATTTACTTTAGTATCTATTTTTGGCGCCTTAAATTGATGGTAGAATGAGTTTAAACTGTGTGTGTTGTTGTGTATAAACTATTTTTATTCTTATTCGTAATATTTTGCGTACTTTTAAACAATTTCCAAAATGTGTACATTCCTTTACCAGTATATATAACGTAATGCATGTGTATTTATTGCAGGCAGCTATTTATATCAGTTATATTTAACTGAAATTAATTGTAAATAGTACATTTTGGCTATTTATTATGGTTATTGTATGTGTATTTACTCCACAATTTTTGTGTTCGTCATAGCCCTCCCCATTATCGCGTCGGTAGAAAAGTCGGCTTTTCCAGTAGTCATGCATGCTTTATCTTGTTATATTTACATAAAATCAATCGTATTTAGGATAATAAATGTAATAAATATCATGCTTTTTACATATTTTTACCCCATAATTTCCCTGATCTTCATAGCCCTCCCCACTATCGAATTGGTAGAAAGTAAGCATTATTATTAGTCCCGACTACTAATTACTGTTATTATTCAACGTAATAAATCGTAATTAGTACATTTCTGCAGTTTTTTTTGTTAATTTTCGCATGAGTAGTTACTCTTGATATTTACCACATTGACTTTAATTTAGTTTTCCTCTGTCCACAATTGTATCATATTAATGTCATCGACAATAACATAAATTTAAATGTTTAGGTATACATTATTTGAAAATCATGACATGATGTATTTATGCATAGCTAAACAAAATTAAATCTACCACCTAGGCTACTTGCTTTGCATGTTCGGATGGTGATTTTCCTTGTGGAAAGCGAAAAAACCTGGGGGCCGATTAAATATTACCACTTGCGTTTTGCACCGACGCAGCGCAACGCAAGTAAAATCTGCTCTGCATCTGCACCTCGAGTCGTAGTTGGAATTAAATATACACGAAAACGCAAGACGCAAGGGGCAGAGCCTATTTTGGCTCGGCGCAACTACTTCCCCTCTCCCACTAGCAGAAGCCAATTAGAAAATTTGTAACATCATTCTCACTGCCACGTGGACGGCAAAAACTGTCTGCACACCCGCGTGCTTACATGCAGATATAGCTTCCATGTAGCAGTGAACAATTTCTCGCGCTAAAAGTAATGTTTTGGTTATATTTTTCGTAACCTAAAATTGTGTAGTTTTCTCGTACTTATACAAGGATATAATAAGTGTAGTTTCATATCAAGTTATGAAGGAAAATTGTCACAAAGTTTTATTATAAACGTATGTCGTAGATGTGTTTTGAAGTTTTAAAAATTAATTTATATAATATCGTGGTTTCAGTGTAGTGGATGCGAGTGTTCATTTTTATTGAATGAGATCGTTCGTGAATAATTAAGTGCTTTAGGACGCGGTTACACGGCATGTCTAAGTTGTTTAGTAAAACATATTGCGTCGGCCATTTTTAAATGTAGTTAGTTGAATAACTGAGAAGTAAACCTGTTTGCGTGGTTACCTCGCAGCAGTAAGCGATAGTGTTTTGTTTTCACATCTTCGCATCGACAGCTTGTTATTGTGAGGTTATGTTTACGTGACGTTACAGTGTAAGGAAAAGGAGAACTCTATAAAAGCAGCTCGTGACAGGCCAGGCCAAATTTACGTTTCGTGAACAGGCGTTTCATTTTAAAAGCTCCGCTTACCAGACCCCACAGTTTATAACAAGCTGCAATGTTGGTTTGAATATGTGGTGAACCGAGACAAATATACGGTATCACCAGACGTTCCAACCTACTTTACAGATGTGGAAAATTGCAAATCGGGCTTTCGAAAAGTTACGTTTATCGC
>PNEQ01104997.1:0-25874 GCA_003012365.1 Medauroidea extradentata
AAACTTTAACTTCAGTTTTCTCGAAAAGCATGTTTTTTAACAGTTGTATTTAGAATGCTGTAGTATTTTTAAAATTTTTGATATAAAAATACGAAAAACACCTTTATTTTCAGCGGAAAATTCTCTATAAGAATCAACAAAGAAGTCATTTTTGGTATTTCATAAGTTTAGGTCCCTTGTCCCATGGTGCCTCACATATTTTGCCGAATTTATTATCTGAAGGTCAGATTGTACTTAAATTAACGTATACACAGAGTTCTAAGCATTTAATAAAGACACATACGTTAAGAGTAGAGAGCCATCAAATTAAGTATAACCCGACAAGAATAAACGTTTAGTAACGGCTCGAAAACTAATTAATATATTCTTGCAGAACATATTAGATAATAAGTTTAAAAAATAAAAACAACACAGAAAACATCAATGACACAGAAAAATTTTGAAAATTATTTTTAAAAATGTAGTGTGAGCTCATTTGATATGACTGCATTACAATTGAAAATATTGCAACTGCATTTTGTTTGCAGAAAATATTACTCATAAGAAGGGTAGTATTGTAAAACCAGAGTTTTATTGTAGATGTTTTGCAGGGAAGAACTAAACAAAAGAATTTAAGGCACTGATTATTTTGCGACAAGTGACATTAATTGTTTCAATGTTAACATACAGTATTGGTTTTAAATAGTTAGATAACCGTTTCTGAATCAAATTCAATGCACTGATCTTATGTCAGATATCGATGTCTACTATGCAGTTTAACTGATTTTAACTACATATTTTATGTAAGAGTTATAAGATTCATCCGTACTATTTTGTCGTCTCTTGTAACTATCCAATTTGTATAATAGTACAATTGATAAAATACTATTATTTATAAAGTGTTATAAACTAACAATTATGTGCTAAGATTAATGAATCATTTAAAAAATAATATTTTTGTATGGTGTCATCCGTATATCTTTTTGGGTGGTCTTGCACCAACATCAGGAACAAATAATGAGTTGACAGCAAATGCTTTTCTTTAATTAGGTACAAGTTGATTTTACATGTTTAGAAAACGTTATAATAAATTTAATAACTCATGATAAATAAAATGCAGCGATCAGGTAGTAAAACGTATTTCTGTCGAGTAAATAGTTTTTATGTAATATTCACTTACACAAAAATAAGTTGCTAAGAACAAATAAACAAAATTAGTTTCAAGTGTAGAGAAAAATAACAGAAGATATTCCGACAGTGTTGTAAAACATTTTGTTATTGAACTTAAATATTATAAGTTTATGAGAGAAAACTTGTGATAAAAAATTTAGCATCTTTAAGCCAGGTGCGATCTGTATTGAACGGCTGTGTGTAGCAAAAGTAACGGCAATACAAAAAAAATGCCCGCATATACCCTGTCGCACTTGAAATGTACGGCTAGCAGTAAAAACATATGTCTGCATGTGTAGAAAGTGGAGTGTCGGATTGCAGAGCACCAAAATCCTGAGCCACTGCGGATTGCCTCGGTTTCCTCCGGAATACTCGGGATTATCGGCAGAGAGATACGACGCTACTATCGACAAACCATCAGCCGATCACAATGGCATATATTGCCCTGGCCTCGCTGAAATACCACACCGTTACACCAGCTGCGTTCCAAAAACTGTGCTCGCGGCGATTGTAAATCGAACATTTTGTTTCAACCCTTCGGAACAGTTAAGATCCAGACCATTCACGTTTACTGCGTAGTAAAAGAAACTTATTATTATCTGGAGAAACTCAACGACGAGAAAATGACACAATATTTTCGGGTATGTGAGACTGTGTATGTAACATGTTACAGGTGTTAGTTATATCGTAGGACATAAAATTATCGGAAACACAACATATTTGTGCACCACTACCAAAAATAATGTTAATAATGAATCATTTTCTTAACAACCTAATGTTAGAATATTACATGCACGGCCACCTTCACTAGGAATATTAATATTATATTTGGAACAAACCTTCTCAGATAATGTATCAAACCATGAAATATGTCAAATCAATGAATATTATAAGGTATTCAAAATTAGCGTTATTTTAGTGCACCTAACGGCGTTGTACATCAAAAACACAATTACTCGTTTCTAAGGTGACTTGAAATCGCAAAGAAAAAATGTGGTGTAATTTGAATTTGTCGTCAAAGACTTTTTATTTAAACGGCTATTCAAAGATTTACAAGCTGTTTTTGTATTGTAACCGACAACCTGAACATGTCGACCGAGTCCTGGCTGGCATCCAGTTTATTGACGTGTTGAATATACCTTTCATCTTGGAGTATGTTATGACGTTCTAAGCAGAGAAGAAATAAAACAGTATGGTTATCACCGACAAGCATATAAACTGTGTTGCCAAAATGTAAACATGAAACAAAAAAAGTCGTTAATTAAATGGTACAATATAAACAGCATAAGTAGATTTTTCAGTAGAAAAACGTGGACAATATTTCTCGTATGTCTGGCACCATTGCACCATACGATCTTCGCGCAGTGTAATTTTCTGACTAAAAGAAACACTTGGTAAAAATTGATGGTGCTGTAGTCTGAAAATTTTGTTCCAGTAAGTGTGTCATAAATGCAAGAAAACATGTTCTCTGTGTCATAAGTATGTCTCGAAAGATGAATTTTACGGTATTATGAGTTTTGTGTTATTTCAGCAACAGTCATGAACATTTACAGGGTGTCCACGAAAAAAAGAAATGTATAATAAGCACAGCTGTGCTAAATTAAAGACGAAAATGTTAGTGGGAATATGCAGTCCAATGACATTTTATATGCACAATGTGGCAACCTAGCATTGCAGTTAGGCCTCTTTTGTGTTCCACATATATCTAACTTATCTGATTACTACTGCATTATGGGTGCAGGTAAAAATCCCGAGCAGTCTAAACATGATTCTATGTTTAGTTGGCGTAAAAAAATTAATAACACTACATAGTTGTGAGCAAGAGGGACTTTCTACATGCAGTGTTGCCAAATGGCGAGCGTAAAA
The DNA here is from genome assembly GCA_003012365.1 of Medauroidea extradentata. NCBI lineage: Eukaryota > Metazoa > Arthropoda > Insecta > Phasmatodea > Phasmatidae > Medauroidea > Medauroidea extradentata. Next base: position 3,016 of record PNEQ01104997.1, read on the forward strand.
TGTCGTACATTTTGCCACATACATGTTCGTCTCCAATTTAGTCCAGGAATTGCGTGGTTTGCATATTATGTGTTTGTTTCTTTACATCCTGTATCTATGTATATGTATATGTATTTGTGTATTTATATTTATTTCTTTCTCTAAATTTCATGACGTCGTTTCCTACCGTATAAAGAGTACATTTAATAATATATTGGGAACGGATGTAAGTACAGACTTATTTAGAATCAGAGAAATTTACATAGATTTAATAAGGTGTAAGGTTTTAACTAGCGAATATGTTAATTTGTTAATGTTGCCTGTCGAAAATTTGAGGTAACAGCAAATTTGAGTAACAGATTCAATTTGTATATTTATTTAACATAATTAATTAGTAAATATTCTACTAACCTATCTGTAATTTAGAAACAACATTTTAACTCTGTAACTAAAATTTAATATCAACTATGTAAAACGATCTCAGTCTATAAGTAATAAATATTGTTCCACAATTACACAGCAAGAACTTTATCCTATATTTTCTCGTTGTTTTTAGTGAATTGTGTGTTTTGATAAGTTACACCTAAATGTACGGTACATAATAATTGTAGCAGACGTATTCTTGTTGTATTGTTGTTATGTATATTTTAGTATTTGTAATGTTCAGTTCCGCTCCGTTGCTCTCTGAACCACCGTGAAGGTACGCTGCTAAGAAAAATTCACACTTTAGTACAAACAGGCATTTCACTACTAAGAAAACTATGTACAAAGGTAACACATAACTTGTAAACAATAATTAAAAAATACTTAAATAGCATCGATTTTCACCAAGTATTCGGTTTAAAATAGTCATGAAGAGGAATTTACTGATGCGATAAATTCATGAGTTTGAATACCACTGGTATATATCGGATATTTTAACTTCGTATATGTTTTTCTTGTACTTGTGACATAACATAGGGTTGACTCAAGTAAATATGATAGTAAAAGCAAACAAATAAAATAGTATAAGCAAGCTAGAGTTCGTATTTTTAACAGGAACAAATATTTTGCGTAAAATCAAATGCACGTATTGTTAAGTATAACAGTATAAGAAAAAATAGTATAAAGAACCAAATATAAGTTTGTTTTTAATCAATTATGTAAACAAAATTTTACTGTCGAAGCAAGTAAATTTCAGTAGTGACTTCGACGTTACGATTGTTAAATTTTCAGTAATTTGTTTGTTACTACAAAATTTATATCAACCTTATTAACTTCTTTGTCATTAACAATCCATTTCTCTTAGTGAACTTTCAAGAAATACTACACTCTCTCAACAACAAAAGTTCAATCAAATGTGTAACCTACTTCTGTCTTGCATTCTGGGTCATTTAATTTGACTAAAACAAGGGTTGAGGACTTGTTCATGTATCTTATTTAGTATTTGGTTGAGTATCAGTAAATATGTTCCAAAGTTTGGACCGTTCAGTTTTATGCACTACAAGTGTTTTTGCACCTGGTCATTCTTTTGTTCAAATATAACGTAAATAGATGTTGCAGTTTTCCCTAGTGACTTCGGTATTTAGGGAACTATTCTTTAAATTGTATTAATTAAGAACAAAAGAAAGTGCGATAAAATATTATTGGACTCCAAACTTTCACTAATCATAATAATGTGGTCACATGGAAAATCGTAAAATCCCATATATACATATATAAACTGTTGAAGCCTGCACTACGTAACACCTGGTTTCAATTCGCAATCGATTGCGAACTAAAACGAGGTGTTACGTAAGGCAGGCTTCAACAGTTTGAGTTTTGTTGAAGCAACAATTTACGGATGTGGCAGGATATGATGTACAGTACATAGCCACTTTTCTATTAGTTTACAGATCAGCCAATGAAACACAGGTGTGTATCTGACGTCAAAGTTGGAAAGTCGTGGATATTTCGTAGCTCGATAGTGAATTTAAAAACTTATTTGGTTTCCCTCTGCATTACTGTGGTAATTTGTTCTTGCTGCGTGTGCCGAGAATGACATTTAGTGACGAAATACGAGAATGTTGTGCAAGAATTCATCATACGTTACGGGGCCCACTGATGTTGTACCAATGTGACAGCCAGCAGCCAATTAACATATGTTGGCTGCTAGAGTGTACTGTTATTCCAAGACTCAGTCAACCAGCGATTAAGTCAGGGTGACCAATTTGCAACTTCACCTCTAGTAAAGATCGTCACCGGTGACTGTCGAGAGAGACAACGATCAAGATAGACAAGCGTGACAGTCTGTGCATCTTATTATCTAAAACCTCTCTTTACCAGAATCTTAATACAGGGCAAACCTACCCTACTTCGTGGTACTAAGACTTCGAACTTCTGTAACGGAAATATGTCAAACATTTTAATTGTGATCTTATATTTGAAACATTGGTCAATTAATGCCGAAACTACACACGCCTGCTCTGTGTTGGAACCTAGTGAATTCTGTGTATAGATACTTCCCAATTATGTGAAGCCTGCAACGTGGTTTATCACGATATTATGGATATATCACGATATTATGGTATATTACGATGTATGGTCTGTTCACCCTACCTCGCGAAACCTAAGGATATACTATGAAAACCTTCATACATCTTACCCAATTATATTTTCTTAATTTTCAGAGTGTTTTTTGAATTACTCATTACTTCAGTTTAGTTTTACATGATATAAATCCCATCCGTTCATCTTTAGAATTCCTATTTTAGAAGTTATAACGTCAATGTTATTTTTGAACGATTCTTGCAATGGGGGCAAGTTACAAACTAAAGAAATACTTTGGACATAAGTCATTGCAACAACTGGTGTGTCACAGAAAACCAGAGAATACACATAAACAGATAAGTAAACAAACAAGCAGACTTTGTTTGCAACTGACAAACATACATAAACATATGCAACTCTACAAGGAATTCAGTCAGTTAGTTACAAGAAAATTAATAAATACAAACGAGCATCCAAGCACCAAAAGTAAAACTAAGGAAAAATTAAAAAATAACTCAGATTATTCCGCAAAAGGAATTCCGCTAGTAAGTACAAAACAAATACAAAAATTAACTACAACAACAAACAAAACATAACTAACGACAAAAAAAACTGGATGTAGGCGACACAGAAGAAACACAAACACTTGAGCAAACGAAAACAAATAACACAGTAACTGTGGACAGTGACAAAATGGGAAATAAAGTTGCAAACAAAGTCCTTTTGTTTGTTTACTTTTGCTGCAATGTCCAAAATACTTCTTTAGTTTATAACATCAACTCGACTGTAGTAAAAATATAGCGTACTGAGCTGACAAGAGATAACAGAACTGACACTGTGTTAGTATATCCAGCCAAGAGATAACAGCACGCGTGTTGAATTGAAACTGTCGTTTGCGTCGGCAGTCAAATTTAATAAACGCACACCTATAATTTACGACACTTTTTACATCATTTAAAGGAAAATAAAATATTGTATTTCTGTCTCCTTCCAAGCAACATTTAAATCGGAGTTGTTCTCCAACGAGTATGGTCATTTCCATGAACTATCTCACGTAACAATACCTTGAAACCTTATCATTACATAAAGATAGACACGAACTTTTGGAAAACCGTCACGACGCCATTTTTAGTTACAGTATACGAATTGTCGTCATAGAGGTAGCTACCCAGTAACTGCATTTGTATAAATATCTTATTAGAGACTGGAAAAATTTCAGAGATTTTGGTCAGCGATTTACATATGAGGTCTTTAGCGCTGGTGAGGGGTGACATGAGGTGAGTATGGAGCAGCACCGGAATGAAGGGGCAGGAAAAACGGGTGATCTCCGTATAAACCCACCGACCAACGGATCGTCCGGCACGGTTCCCATATTCGAAAATCCGGGGACCGACTTCGCCGGTAATTGAGACAGGATCGCCTTGGAAGGAGGCGAATGGTCTGATCATTCGGCCACCGCTGTCCCCAGGTCTCCCAGTATTATGTTCGTAGCAATGGAAGCGGTGGTATCTCGAAGGGCTACATATGGTCACATGTGTACGCTTCATATGGAAGCGTATAATGTAACAACACCACAGACGATCTGGCTACTGAAACTTCTGTGATCATTCAGAAATAAGTGGTACCTGCAGACCAGAGTGTCAGTGACTACAGCGTCACTCTAAAAAAAATAGTTTGTAAATTTACCAGACGAGCGTATAGGAGCACTAAGAGAGTAGGTGTGGTAGAATAGTTTCCCAGATATCCATGGTAGCACTCCTACACAGTCAAATGCATACTTAAGTTACCAGACTTGTATTGTAACAACTGTACAAGTTTGCATATTTACAAGACGGAAGTATGTTAACTTTCCCATACTGCGTCTGGGATAATAACTTCCTAAAAATTTTAGGAAGGTTTTTTACAGTGTACGACCAAATGCCGCACCGCCTGGTAGCAGCCCACGAGTCGTCACTGACTGGATAAAAAGTGTTAAAGGTGAATTCAATTGTCTTCACATCTCTTAGAAAGCGTTATCATTAGAGACGGCGATTCAAACTGACACAAGGGCAGGAACGGGGAGAAATACGTCAATTGTAGAGATGATGGTTTATCGCGGGAAAAGTTGACTGTTTGATGGATTTCAATACATGTCCAGCTTACCAGAAGATTACTGGCTTTAGCTTGTACGTGGAGCTGTTGTCCTATTTGACTGAGCCAATATGAATCCCGATATTGTAATATTGGATGCCTGGTATTGGTCTGTAGACAGCTACGTTGTGTCAGTGTTTTCAAGGCTATCGTGACACAAAACATTTTCGCGATATACCATCATCTCTAGTCATTTGTTTAGGAAACATCCAATATTTCGCTTGGAGCGATTTCGTGAAACAATTGAAAACCGAAACAAGGATCGCCGGAGCCGGGAATCGAGCCCATTTTCTCCCAGCGTGTTACCGATAAAAGTGTTAAATTAAATTAGAGAGTTTATTGACGTCCCCCGGCTTTATGCGCTATTCAGGCTCAGTGAGAGACGGCTTAGACACTAACTAAACCTAAGAAAATGACACAATATCCATACCCGTACCGGGATTCGAACCCAGGACCTCTCGCACCGTATACCGGCATGCTACCGACCACGCTACGGAGGCTGGCAAAAGTGTTCAAACACAGCATATAGACTGTTCCCTATAAACTGAGCCCTCAGTAGAACTTGTAATTAATTGGAATGTTTTTCGTTGGGCCAGTAGATGTTTACTTTCGAGACAGTTGAAACCTTTACACTGGTTTTTAGTTACATGGAAGTTTTCATATTAAAAATAATAAAGACGGCTGCAAAATGCTCTATGCAGTGCCCACTTTATCGTGAACGGCATATACCAACACTGTACGTGTGGTCGATCCATGACTAGAGACATGGAAGATTCAGGGGTTTACTGACTCTATAAACATGTGTGTATTCAAGCAGACATCTGCTTGCTGGCTGCTCGATGACGCAGTGATACGAGCCTGCATTTAGCTGCTTCTGTACTATTGGCTAAGCGACTTCCAGGAAGTGTCAAATAAGTCACGGGCCAACTGTGAAAGTGGCATAAACTTACAGTTGCTGGTATAGCTTGAGGCCAAAAGAAAACGCTAATTTTTCAGGTCTCTATCCATGACGTATTGTTAGGGACCTAATAAATTCACGTCTTCATTTACGCACACGCTAGAATTACAGCAACTATAAGATCGTGTTACTTTCGCAATTGGTCCTTGACTTATGAAATCCTCTGGAAGTCTCCGAGCCAGTAATAAAAACGTACCTTAAGGGCGTTGGACCCGTAATATTTCATTTTATTATATTTGTGTCAAACACTGTTCAACTTTTGCACATCAGATAACTAGAGCCACGATTTTATGGCGAAAAGATTTTTGCAACATTTGGTTTCGATGCGTCATGTGCACACCTGCAGCTCTGCTATATCGTCTGCGATTGGATGATTTTACTCTCACTGGCCTTGGCAAATTACAGTCGTACACTCACAATAATCTTATTCTGATTGGTGCAGTAAAATGAGAAACGTGTCTGAACAAAAACACGCTGCCAATAACCTTGAAACAGAACTGCCGATGTGCACATGAGTCATTGAAACAAAGTGGGGCAAAATCTTTTCGCGACAAAATCGTGGCCCTACAGATAACACGTCATTTCCCCAAATAAAAAAAAATTGGTCTCGTAGTTTTTGGATAATCCCTCAACGAAATTACAAAATGACCATCGCGGTGTAGCCAAAATAAAAATAAGTAATTAACAGGGAAGGTGATTTATCGCGAGAATGTTTCCTGCCAGCGTATTCTGCAAATCAGTGTATCGTCCTGCGTCTTGTACTGTTGGCCGACGGTTATGTGGTACAGTCTAGTTGTTTACAGACGAATGACACACGTCCAGAAGTAGTGCACCAGAGTTATCATTGACCCAGTCAAATAGGGACTCGCCAGTAACGAAATAAAGGCGTCAGAAATGAATACATTACATTGAAGCCTAGCAAACAGTCAACTTTTCCCCGCGATAAATCACCTTCTCTAGTAATTAACTAATGAATTCAAAGTTACAGGAACTGAAAGTCAGTGTATCAATGCATTTTATGACATGTTTGACAAAAGTTAGATTTGAAAATTTCAGTAGTAGCCAAAAGTGAAAGTTATGCAAAAATTTATTAATTTTCATCAATTTTTTTTAAATACAAAAATGCATGGCTTTGTGTTTACAAAAGTATCCTGAAGTAACTCACATAATTAAGTACCAATATGAATTATCTTGTTTCTGCAAGTTAAGTATTTTTTAATATTTTGGCTACACCGCAACTGTCATTTTGGTAGGTGACTATGCTAAAACTATGGCAACTAATGTTTTTTAAATTTGGGCAATGACATGCTATCTGATGTGTAAAACTTGAACAGTGTTTGGCACAAATATAAAATCTTAACGTGATCCATACGACTGTATCAGCAAGCATATATAATGAACAGATGTTGTCTGCTTGAATAACACATATATTCTTGGAGGCTAGCCTGCATGCCAATGAAGCCACGAATTGTTCCTGTCTCTACCTTCTATTGGACAGAACACCCTGACCCTACTCAGCTTGGATGCCAGACGATGGTACGACCAGTTAAGAGAATATTGGATCTCACAAGTCAGGGAGGGATAACAACCGCCCGTCGCCTGAATAGTGGGGATCACATTCCCGACGCGCGGTCAGTCATAACCTCTATGTTTACGATCGTATCCCTGTTTCGACACGTGCGCATCCTGGCGGACGGGTTGTAAAATGGGCCGGGTGTGGCTCTACACAAAGGACGAGTCCGGCTGAAGTGTTTAGCGGCTATATACGAGCTTCCTAATAGACATTTATTGGAGGAGAAACTGACGCGTCGGTCAAGTGAGGAGGGAAGAAGTAATATAAAGCCACTCAACTGCAAGACAGGCAACAAATACAGAAACGGAACCACCACGCACCAACCATGCACGTCTCCAGTTCTGGTTCATGGTCACTTATTGGTAGAGACACGAAAATTTCGAGTTATTTCCTGTCACTAGACTAGACTGCAAATTGTTATATAGGCCTATATATATATAGTCGTCCAACTTCCCCCACAGCAAATAATACCGTGGTCTGCAGGGTAAAATGCATCTGACCAATAATTAACTGTTACACGTTTAAGTGATCAACCTGCCGTAAAGTGGCAACATAGATACGTAGCTGTCACCACATACATAGAGACGGGAAAAATTCGCGAGTTCTCTGACGTGTAGACTAGCCTCCAAGAACATGTGTGTATTCAAGCAGACATGATCTGCTCACTGGCTGCACGATGACGGAGTGATATGGGCCTGACTAAAACATACAAATAATATTAATTCAGAATTTAGCGATTTATGATGATATTAAAATAAATAATATATTAATGTTTATGAAGACATTGAAGAAATGTGTTATAGTATTTAGTTATTATTCATAAACTAGTGTATATATATTGTCATTGGAAATTGGGTATGTGTTTGTATAGTTTGACTATAAATTTTATTTCAAAAGATTAAAGAAAAAGTGGGCCATTATGGAACAGTTTGCATTTAGTTGCTTCTGTACTATTGGCTAAGACACTGCCGGAAGTGTCAAATAAGTCACGGGCCAATTGCGAAAGTGGCACGAACTTAACAGTTGCTGGAATTATAGCTTGGGGCCAAAAGAAAACGCGAGCTCTTCTGGTCTCTAAACATACATATTACGGCCAGTTGTAAACTCATACTTAGTTAGGGACCCTTGTTTTTCACGAAAAGAATTTTCCCCCAGTTTGTTTCAGTGCCTTACGAACATACCTGCAACTCTGCTTCATGGTTCGTGTCTTTGTGAAAATTCGTATTTAATTTGACTGAGCCGAATACAATAACGTTCCTGCAACACCACACGTCTGTGATTCGTCCGTAGAATCCCATGACTCGTGATAGTTAAAATAACCAATTCCTAGAGACATGCAAAATTCGCGTTATTTTCTGACAGCTGACTAGACTCCAAGTGACTATAGGCTCGTTCGACGTCTCTCGCTGGCCGATATTGTCGTGACTTGCCGCGGAGAATGCTTACACGGTAGAGAGGCCAATCTCTGTAAAAACGTAACACACGTAAATAACAACACGCAGAAGTTCGTGGCCAATTGAATCGAAGATCATGCTCTGTTATGTATAGTAAAGTGAAGTTTCGTCAGCTACCAAACGACTACGAGAATTGTGCATGTCTCTACCAATCACTGACCACGGAGCAGAACTGCAGATGTGCACGTAAGGCAACGAGACAAAGTAGGGCAAAATTATATTCGCGTAAAACAGTGGTCCTTAGTGATACTGTAATGGTGTATATATAGGACTGATAAGTCTAGTCGGTCGCCAAATAATAAGCCGAATATTGCAGTTCCCTACTCATTGGTAGACAGATGCACATTTCGTGCTATTATTTTGTAGTAGGTTAGAATCCACTGGCCTGTACCCACTAGAACATACTTCGTGATGATATTCGCTCCTGGCCTTCATTACAGACTTTCTATCATTACTTGAATAAGTCTTCCAGGCTCAACACACAAACTGCCAACCAATAACAGAAGCCACGTTAGTATTACATAAAGATAGAATCCATTCAACTGTTAGATAATTAAGAGTAATTCGCAGGTCTTTACTAACTGGGTGATTGTAACTGTCAGGGTATGTGGTCTTTCACCCGCAAATCACAGGCGTGTGGTGTCTCAATGACGTTCAAATTGGCACAGTCACATGAGGTAAATCTCGGAACACACTGCCAATAATAATGAAGCAGGACTGCATGTGAATGTAAGGCATCGAGACAAGCTAATGCAAGTATCGTCCACGCGAAATTACTCCGGCCCTTACAAATGTGTACTTAACTATACATACAAACAACAAGTGTACTGGAAGTGAAGTTTTAAATTTAAATGAGTGAGTGAAAAGGTATTCGCCAGTACTTTACACTGGTGAGGGCTGACATTATGTGAGTACGGTGCAGCGCTGGAATGAAGGGATGGAGAAAACGAGAGATCCCCGTGGAAACCCGCCGAGCTGCGGCATCGTCCGACACGAGTCCCACATGCGAAAATCCGGGAACCGACAAATCCAGGAATCGAACCCAGATCGCCTAGGTGGGAGGCGAGATGTCTGACCTCTTGACCACCGCGGCCAAGTTCAAAGCGTAAACAGGCCTATTTTATGTATTCTTGGAAGGAAATTATTGCTTTGGAAAACAAATTTGTACTTGTAAACACGATTGTGTTAAGGGGTATTTATCCCTGTCAGATTGGATTTACAGTTTTTCTTATAAATCAGGGAATAGACACATTGTTTTGCTTTTTTCACGCTGACACGGAATAGTTTATTGTTTCATTCACTTTTTGGACTCCATATAGCATTGTTTCTGTTAATTTTGTGGCCTCTGTAGTCGCTCCTGTAAATAAAGCAATTTTTTTCCTTTTCGGCTGTTTCCTGTTGCAAAATAATGAATATATATTATGGTTCCAGAAATTACAGAAAAACGATTAAGTTTGTATCTATGCCCTGTCGAGACAAAAATTTTCATACATCGACAGGAATAGAAGTTATCGAGAAAAAACAGATAAATCCAAGGTGGTAGGGATCAATACCCCCGTTTCATGGAAATTAGGTATTTCCCCTACAGCGACCTGTTAACACATTTTTTTCACTATCAAGAAGTCAATTATTGTTTAAGCTATGTAACCACTGGCTTATTGTCAAATTAAATGGCGTTACACAGAAATAGTTATAGTCACACTGAGTAAGAACAGAGATATCAACTCTTTATTTTATTATTACATTAAAAAGTACTATCTTTCGAAGGGAACAAAATAAAACAGCCTTGTTTTACATTCATATTTACAAGTTGAAATGTGTTTTATTACGTAAAACGTAAACGTATTAATTTATTTCAGAAAATTTTGTTTGGTCTCTTTCTGCGAGACAGTATACTATGCAGTATCCCTCAATAATTTTTACAGATTTCTGGAATTTGGTCATATCTTTTACTAGCGAATATTCCATGTAAGTCGTCATCGACCACCAAGCATGTATTTAGTTATTCGTGATAAGTAAACCTATGCCAGTTAGCACAGTATTGTTCAAAATTATCTTAGTTAATACACATGAACCCACACATTTATGTCCTCCTGAAAAAATAATGTTAAAATATTACTTCGTTTTACATTCAAGCATAATATGGCAAACGATATTCAAATATATAATATAAAATGAATGACTGGCTTTGACAGTGTGACTTTCTTTTTACATGCATGTATACCATAGCACACAATTTTAAAACATCTAATTAACATAAAATGCAATACCTGCTTCGACAGTATGAAGTCTTACAGGTGCCTCCATGTTTCAATGAAATAAATATTTAGTCATTATTCCCAAGTGTATCCTACAGATGTAAAACGTGTCACGAGTCAAAAGAATACTACTAACTGCATAGTCAATTCATTCTAAACTTCTGTTCAATAACACATTATTAGTTTTATGTGAAAATAATAACTTTTAAACGAGTGTGTTTTCTATAATACATTAAATTCAGTTTATATTAGGCAGCCGACTACTGTATGTGCACTGTGTCTAGTACTCATCGATAGTAATAAAAAAACATTTTAGTTAAATTAAATAGTGTCTTAGGCAAAATATATATTGTCCTGAATAAGTTCCAAGAAGTCAGTTTTTTATTTTATGTGTCAAGAATTTTCAAAATAAACTATAAGCTGTCTTTACTCTATTGTTCAACCTGTCGACTGTGTTAGTACAAAAATCACCACATTGAACTGTATTGTTTAAAAAATACTAACCGAACGTTTATTTACGTAATCAGTAGCAAAAGGTCTCATTTGTTTTATTTATTTCTAATCCGATAATTTCCCTTTCAAACACATTGAATTTTTCAGTCGACAATCTGCTCAATATTTTATTTTCGTGGCCGATGGCTAGCTATTTTTGTACAAACAAAACATTACATCATAGTTCTCATTGTACTATTAATGTTTTCCACTTACGCGTAGATAATTAAACTTGTTTACATTCTAAACATAACGGTTATTGCCGGTTATGTTGTCACGTGGCAGTATATACTTAGTTTCGGCCAATAGCTAAGCCATATGGCTGTATCGAAACGTACCCCTAAATAAATATCACTATCAGAACTACAGCGGTTATCATAAGTACTGAAACCAATTTATATTTTCATATAATTAATAAATACAGTAATAATTTATTGCTATTCGATAAGCCAGCCAGGTAGAATTATTTAACAAAATGTGACACCTTTAGTCATAGCACCTAACATAAAAACTTATAATAAACTATTACAATATTTATTGATGCCCTCTTAAACAAAACATATATTCTTTATCAAATATTAATCATGTTTACGTTAGTGTATTTAAAGTTAAATTTAAGTACTTAATTTATTTAAATGGCATTCAAATATATGTTAGTCACTAAACATCGAATTACATTTACAAGAGCATTATTTGCTTATCTTTAAAATGAATCAGATGAGCGAAATAGTTACAGTGACGTAAACTTTAACATTCTAAGCAAATTTGTCATCCAAAATTTCAAAGACAACCGTTGAAGTACCGTAATCAAGGTTGATTTGCAACTCGTGGGGGGACTTGCGACAGTTCAAATGCGTTTTCCATACTTACGGAAGGTCTGAGGAAAGAAATTTACGCAAGACAAAATTCCAAGTAATTCACGTAAACTTGAGATTACATTTTATTAACAGTTGACAAACGTAGGAAACGAAAATTGAGTAAAAGTGTCCAAAGTCAGCGTGTCCGTAAGTCTCCCTCTCTTACCACATTACGATAGTGTACACATAAATATATATATATATATATATATATATATATATATATATATATATATATATATATATATATTTAACCAGTTTTAAATGTTTTTGTTTACATAATTAGTTTGTCCAGGTGAACCCTCAAATTATTGTGACACATTTCGGTCCGTGGGCTTCGCGAGGTTTTTTTTCTTAACTTGACACACTATTTAATGAAATGTGGGGATGTAGGAAGGAAATGACCAATTAAAACGCCTCGCATGAATAATTCGTATTATTGTGTAGTTACGGGCAGATTTCCACACAATGGTAAGCACCATGCAGTTAATTCAAATAATTATATGTCCATTTCAGGTGTGATAAGTTTTTTTTTTTTTTTTTTAACTCTGTCAACTCGCCCAATGCGTTTTGAGAGATTATAACTGCTGTCACCAATTAAAATAGAGACTTAATTAGTTAACATAATTATAACCATTGTGTACGTCTTAATATATTCAGACACTTGGACTGAAAATTTATATTTGTAATTGCTTCTAAGATATCAGGAACTTTCTGCAGTCTGACATACACACAAGGGAAAATATCGCAAATATTTGATTTAAGTATTGTTTCATAACATGCCTGGTGGAAAGCTAACACCAACAGCCTACTAAAGTATGTGCGTGCACATGAAGTTGGTTACCTGCCAAGGAAATATTTTACGCGGTTTTGATTGCTGCTACACACAGTGTTACTATTTCAGAATCGATGAAATCTCAACAGTTTCAATGCAACAATTTACACGTGCTTGTGAAGAATCTAAGTTTACACTGGCTGTGGTGGCGTTATTTCCCGTCATTATTACTTGCGTAATGATTTTTAGTTCACATATCAGCAGATCTCCGAAAGATAAAATGTTACTGGTGAACAACAGCAACAGACTACATAAATATATTTGTTTCCTTCCATATGTTCCCTTTTAAAATGCTTAACTTGTATTTTCCTCGATACTATGCAGTACTAGCTAAAAAGCATTAGCTAACACTCATACATTCACTACCTTTGAAAATTTCGTAATAACAATATCAGTAGATGATATAACATCTCGCAAATTTCCTCCTGTCGCGATAACAAACAGTATACGTGGTACCTATATTTAGTGATTTTGCTGGGATGAGAATCCGTATATTCAGAAAGCGTCGTCATTTAAAAAGCTGTGTTTGTCAAGTGAAAATTTTGTAACTTGCAAGACCCTTTTGTAAAATTATATACAATAACAAATTGGGATAAGGTATGAAATGAAAATATTCGAGAGGCCACATACATTTACAAAAGCAGAGAGGGCATTTCTGTAATCCCTGCTTAACTTCTATTTTCAACCAAGTAATTTTCCGCGGCGTGTAAACACAAACACTGCCACTTTCCTGTATTTATCTAGGCCGGCACATGTTAACGCCTACATTCCACTGCTTATAAACATTCCATTAGCAATAACTTTTCACTTAACACACAAGTGGTGAATAACAGCTATTACCGATAAATTATCGTACAATCGTGCTAAGTAAACTCCTGTATTATAAAGGTTTCAGCGAATCAGATCTTCAATTTGTTCACTGTACTCCCTCAGTATTCGATTCTGAAATCCCAAAAAAATATTATTACAAATTTGCAAAAAAAAAAATTGTTAACTATTTCACAAAGACAACAAAAAAATATGTGCTGTAATTTATTTCGTCAAAATGTAGACGTACTATTGCAGCAGTAGCAGTCGATGAAAATTGTATCCTGAACGTCTGCAGATTACATCTCGACAAAGTTATATGAAATATACCTACGCATATATTCAGACGAATATCACTTCGACGACAACTGACTAAATTAATATTCTCAAGAGAGTACATGTGTTTAGGGTACATCATAAACTCCAGAAAGTAAGAAAATTAAATGTTGCACTTTAAGTATACTTTCTAAAATAATAAATTACAAATACGCTATTAGTTTGCTTTTGACGCACACAATTAGACTTACAAAACACTTGAATAAATTCGCGCCATTTGCTTCACACTAACGTCAAAAACCAAGATTTATGCTAATAACACCCAAAGAATGTTTAAAATTGATTACCATCCATAATCAAGCCAAAAGCTTTAAAAAAATAAAAACGCCCCTTGCTGAAGCAGTTTAGTAACCTGTAATTCGAAAGATAAAGTTATTCAGACGAGAAACGTAACAATTATCGTATTAATTTAGATTTTTGGCAACTGTACTAATGTAAAAACTGTTATAATAGTAGATGTAGTTTGCTCGGCAAAATTACCATATTTACAATACAGCGTATAATAATTTGTGCGCAGAAATTATATCATAAAGCTTTTTCACACCATCAGTTGACAAAATTATTAACTAACTGTTGACATATCTAGGTTAAATTGAGAACTGGTAGCTCATTGATTGTTAACAAAGCATAACAGCAGAAGACGTCAATTTTTGTTAGCGTGAAAAAAGTTTATACGGCGCAATCGGTAAAAGGTTAAATAGGTTGTTAAACAGTTCGTAAGTTATATAATGTACAAATGCGCAAATTTCATTAATTTTCATTTAAGACTGTTTCATATGAATAACAAAAAACGAGGAACTGCATTCAGCAAATAGCTACCAACCATACTAGTTGTAAGGCAACCATAGAAAATGTAGAATTATATGCAGTAATGGGCATTGATATTTTTTTTTCTAAAGGTTGGGTTTTTAGTGCTTACTTTATTCCAAACGGCCAACATCAGCAATGGTGTATTAGTTATGCTAAGACCTGACAATTTTCGAAGAAGTTGGAATCTATCTCATGTTGAAAGCAATATACAAACTGTCGAGCAGATTATGTCAAAGTTATGCTTATTGAATATGACTTTTTAACATTTATGACCGGCGGGGTACTGTAAACAATTTTTACTATATATGCACACACATGTACGTATACACCTGGTTTCTAAAAAATCGTGTAAGTATAGTGGTAAAACATGACCGGTAGTAAAGAAATATTTCTTCTACGTCAAGCGCTGAGCAATTATTACAAATATTTTTGGTAATAAAAAATCAAATTTCTCTTATTTAAGCATATGTGACAACCTTCCTTGCAACGCCTGCTTGTAAAACGTTTTGATAATAAGTTTACGCGCAACCGTTGTAAAAGTGTCAAATAATTTACGATAGGTTAAATGGTGTGGCCGTCTTTACGTGGAAATGCATTAGCAATAGTAGTGTACAGTGTGCATAAGTTCAGTGCATCCTGTAACTGCATTTTATAGTAAGTCAGAACTCGTTCGTAATACAATAGACCCAGCTTGCTAGGAACTTTTTTCCTCGTATCCTATAAGTTGTTATATATTTTCTTTGATTAACTTACAAAAAATATTAGCATTGTGTACTGTGTAGGTAAGTGTATGGCGTTTAATTTTTTAAGGTTCGCACATATTTTCTAAGGATCAAAGTAAGACACAAATAAGTTACTATAGTACCGCGGTGGAGCAGTGGCTAGATCGCTCGCTTCCAATACAAGCAATCTGGGTCGATCCCCGAATTTTTCACTTGGAATACGTGGTAACGTTGCCACTGGCAGGCGGGTTTTCTCAGAGTACCCCTGTTTCTCCTGGTCTTTGCATGCTGCGGCTGTCCGTTGAATAGCTTTGTTTAATGTCAACCTACGAGAGCCTGTCATAATTCTCGAGATGTGACGTCTTACGCTGGAGTAACCTCCTCATATGCAGGAAATGAAAAGTTTCGCGAAAATAAGTTTTGTCCCGGCTTGTTTCAATGCTGTCCGTGCATATCTGCAACTCTGCTTGGTTGTAACTGACAGTGTGTATATATGCAGAGGCATCCCTCACAGATCACAGAAATGAACAAATTAGAATACGTTTAACTGCAACACCACACGTCTGCGATTTACAGTTCAACCCCAAGACGAAATCGATAAATGCCTCTTCCAATTCAGAACGCAACGATTAATAGATAGATATTTTTCCGAGTTCTGCAATAACTTAATTCACAATGCATTTAGTACTCATTTTTAAAAATATTTTTCTTTAATTGTGTACACAAAATACAATAAATGTGCCATCTAATTTGTAGTCCAGGCAATTTAGTTAAAAAAAACACTGATTAGGAAAAAAAAATCGTGTAGATTTGAAAATGTGCATAGGTATAAGGGAAAGTATACCGAACAACATACTAAAAGTCCCCGTTGGTGGGTGGTGAGCGGAGGGTGTGGGGGCCGTTTAAATGTTCATTTTAGTGGTTTTTCTTAAGTAGCGCCCAAACTATGGGACGTATCAAAAATTAATTCATATACAAAATTAAAGCGAATGTAATTTACCTCAGAAAACGTAAATTAAGTATTCATATAAAATCAATACTTAAGGAAATACAGAATGTTGAAAATTGCACAAATGTTAAAGTTATTGTTATATTGGTTGTATTAGAAAAAAAATAAATAATCAGTAATTAAATGTTATAGTTGAACCATTTATAAAAAAAAATGTGGCAACGTTATTCGTCTTTATTTTTCACACAATGAAATCGTCAAGTTATTTAAATCGAGAACTGAAGAAAATATTATTGACAAAGAGTTTCAATTGTAACATCAATACTCTTTTTTTAAGAAATGTTATGCTCTATGGCGCAGTAATTATCTGCTTCGTTATGAACATAATTTTGTGGTTTACAAAGCAGGGTTTTTATATATTTTCAAATATAGTTTTTACCGTAGAAAATATTAACGGAAACATTCTAATACATTATTAGTGACAATTAGTACAGAGATAATTTTTCTACGCGTCTTGTGAGGATTTGTAAGCCACGTGCACATGCTATTTGTTTGTAAATTATTACTGGGCAGCACAGTCGTCGGTGTATCTATGAAGGAACAAAGTCACAAGTTTCAGGTTTTTCAAATCGTTGATCAGTTCTGTGAATGTTATTGGACAGGAATTTTTTTAACAACATGTTTGTCTCTGTTATCGAATATCACAAAAATTAAGGAAGTATGTAGTGTACTGAAATTTGCTAAAAATGTATTATATTTGACTCCTGCTTTGTTACGAAAGTTTCTAGAATATGGATCTGTTACGTTATGAGTTATCTCCATTTCCATTGGCTGTCTTCAATGAAGGTGGTTTGAGCAATACAAAGAAGTCAACTCTCTGTGATGCACTTCCTGTAGTTAGTCCTAACATGAATACAATAAACATCAAAATTAGTACTAATGTTGTAGATGGTGGCTTCCTCCTACACCGAGTAAAATGGAGTGTTGGGAGCGAGTTTTATTCAATTTGTGATCAATATGTAGCCTACACGATTAAGCATTATGGTGAACACTGTGTTGTAGTTTTCTATGGATATGGTGATGTCAATAGTACAAAAAGAGCTGAACAGAAGAGAAGAAGCACCACAAAAACTTCTGTTGATATTAAGTTTGATGAGAACATGAATGTCAGCCTTTCAACAGGAACATTTTTTGGCAAATAGAAGGAATAAAACAAAGCTTCTCCATTACATCGCACAGAAAATGACGGCCAGAAGAATAGAAACTAAGGTCACTACGTGTAATGCTGATACTACAATCGTTAAATCTGGGATAGAAAAAGCAAGCGCTTCCTCTAATGTGGTTATCATTGGGGAAGACGTGAACTTGGTAGTGCTACTGACTGCTTTGGCACCACCACATAGCAACATTTATTTCTTTAAGCCTAGCAGGGGTAAAGTAGAAGCAAAACTATGTTCATCAAATTCTCTCCAAGAACTACCATTTTCTCAATCCATTCTCCTTCTTCACGCTTTCAGTGGCTGTGATACGACCTCAACCGTTTATTATACAACAAAATCTGATAAGAGATATTGCCGAAATATTTTATAACCCCTTATGTACACCTGATTCTGTGTCACAAGCTGGTGAGAAGTTGTTCCTTGCTCTATACACAGCCAATGCTAAACAACATAATTTGAATGATCATCGGTATTCAGCATTCCTCAAATCATCAACCAAGGCCAAAGCCAATCTCTCTTCATTTCCTCCCACCAAAGGCCCAGCAAGGCAACACTCATTGAGAGTGTATTTGCAGATTCAAAAGTGGCTCGGTAACTACTTACCTCCTGATCAGTGGGGATGGGCCAGAGGAGAAGATGAATCCCTATTTCCAATAAAAACATTGGACCCGGTGGCTCCTGACAGTTCTAAACAACATATTTTGCCGCTGTACAAATGGGTGTGGTGTACGATGTGGATGTCGGAAAGCAGGCATTAAATATAACCAACATATCAAGAAGATTCAAAACTATGCAATTTTCTACATCCTGTATTTCCTTAAGTATTTATTTGTGGGAAATTATGCTCTCTTTAATTTCGTATATTAATTAATTTTTGCTAAGTCCCATAGTTTGGGCGCTACTTAAGGAAAACCACTAAAATGAACATTTAAACAGTCCCCCCACCGCCCCTCACCATCCGCCAGCGTGTAATTTTAGTATGTTGTTCGGTATACTTTCCCTTACACCTATGCACATTTTCACACTACGCGATTTTTTCCCCCTTTTATTCTTTCGTTGACTGGACTTTTGCGTTTGAAAGTGTAACGTTTAAGACATGCGTATGTATAATAAAGACATATTATTTTTATATCTCGTATAATAAATAGACATGCATATCTATATAGACATAATTTTTGTCGTCTTTATATATTCTGTGGGTTCTAGTACTATTTGTACATAAATATTATTTTAACTACGCACAACCAATACAGAGTTGAATAAGTGTACGTAATGCACTGAAACAATTTATTGCAAAATAGTTTTGTGAAATTGTCAATCAGGGGCAACAAACTTCAATTTTTTTGACTTAATTTGTCAACATAAATATTCGTGATTTTCTTTCCGATTATAAACGGAAAATATCAAGTACGTATAAACATTTTTCTACTATTTTAGGTTTAACTAATGAAGCAGGACTTGCAGCGTTTTTCTTCTACATATAGAGCCAGTGATTTTTGGTGAAAAGAATTCTGCAACAACTTGTTTCATTGTCTTACGTGCACATCTGCAACTCTGGTTTGTTGTTATTCGCAGAATAATAGGGCAGAGGCGTGGCTCATTTGACTCTACCAACCAGAATAATATTACCGCGACACCACTCGTCCGTGATTTGCGGGTATGACCCTGAGACGCCGAAAGCCAAAAACTTCCAATCACTGAACATGAAGCAGAGAAACAGGTGTTCACATAAGGCATTGGAACAAATTGTTGCAGAATATTTTTCACCAAAAATCACTGGCTCTATGTATAGATACACGATGCCAACATGAAGGTTAGGAGAAGGCAGGTCTCTTACAATCAACTCGCCCCAACTGCAGCAATGTAAACGCGTGGAAGATGAGAGCCAATGCAGAAAGTTAGCTTCATTAGTGCGTGCACGCGAACATGTCTGCTCTTACAACGCGCTGACCTACTACATTACTCGTCTCCCAATTCACCCCTCCCCCACCCCATCCTTCAACACACTCGCTCGACCTTCACCATCGCAGACAGCAGCTCGTAAACAGCAATTATCGGAGCTAATGGGGCGGTCGACTTCTGGAGCGTGAACTGCGTCGACATAAAAAGAGGATAAAAACATACTCCAAGTGTGAGGATAAGAGGATAAGAAACTTAGACCTACAAGTTTTACAAAGATGCTTCTTCCGTCGCATTTGGAAGCCAACCATGCCTCAGCTAACTGGAAAATAGTAGTATGGGCCGGAAAAATTCGCAGGTTCACTGACCTACAGGCTAGCCTGCAAGAATATTTGTGAACTGAAGCAGGCAGCAGACGCTCATTAGTAGGGCCATGAACTTTTCGCGAAAAGAATTCTTCCCCAATTTGTTTCATTGCCTTACGCTCACATATGTAATTCTGCTTCATATCATAGACAGTGTTTGAATATTTTAACTCCTACGTGTCTTGAGATATTTACCCGCAAGTTACAGACGTTGTGGTGTTGATGTAATCTTATTGCAATTGGCACACTCAAATGAGCGAGGTCGTTTCACGAAGGCACACTGCCAGTTATCATGAAGCATAACTGAGGATATGGTCATACGGTATTGAAACAAAGTGGGGCGAAAATCTTTTGTGCGGAAAGTTAACGGCCCTACTCATTAGCTGCCTGCTGTTAAAGTGTTATAGGTAGGGGCCGGAAAATGTCGCGGATTCAATGACCTGCAGGCAAGAATCCATTGTCCTATGCACATTCAAGCCCCGTATATTCGTTCACTGTCTGTTGTTCCACTGAGAAGCAGCTAAAGGACTAATAGTCGGGGCTAGAATATGCATAGTATAATGGATTCTACCCTGCAGGTCATTGAATCAGCGAAATTTTACGGGCCCTACTTATAGGTCTATGTTAGTTTGAAACCCTGAATTATAGGGTTTACAATACTAAATAAAAAAATTGAAGACATAAATAATCACAGGTGCTCGATAGTGGTAGGAGTGCATAAAAAACTGCATATGTAAATGAAGTATTAAAGAATTAATTTTTTTTTCATTTATTTAAATGGGTGATATTATAATTTTTTTTCATAAATTATGCCCTTATATGAATTACAAGTTTTAATTTTACACGTGACTAGACAATCAGGTACACAGCTGCCACCAAGGCAAAGTAAACCTTTACAAACATTTATAACAGTTATATAAATGTATCCATAGTACCATTTGAAAAAAAACCCAAGTTCAAGTAAAATAGAAAATATAAATTGACTTCTTTAAGAAGTTACATTTGTCAATTTTGTATACACTGTATATACTTGTATATGCTGACTACAAGTTTACCAATAAATAATCTATGTAAACAATATACTGTTACTAGCCCAAAACACGAAGACACACCGAAAATGGGTATAATACAACCTGAAATACTACAGCAAGCATACCCCTGAAGTTAAACAAACCAAGCGAGCAACCAAACATTTTACGGCCCCAAGAAATAGAAACAACTCTCATCTAACCGCAATCATTAATTCTCATTATCAACATGAAAACTTCTTCGGGCATAGTAACAGTCAATAAATAGAACTCAATTGCATAACTTAAGCAATCCTGAGCTCTCCCAAAGGCCCGGCCATCTCTGCATTTCCTGCGTCCAGCACCAGTACTTATGCCAGTCCTTGCCACCTCCCCTGGATTGTTGGCCAATAAGAAACATCTCGAAAGTTCTTGGAGAAGGTCGTCGAAATGGCAGCGCCAAGACGGACATGCGGTGACACCAAGGAACACCACTGCAGTTGGCAGCCTGGAGAACGTCGCTCCCATCAGATGACGTCAGGTAGCTCGCCAAATCCGCAGATAGGCGGGAATTCAAACTAGCCCCTGTCTTCGGCACGGGGTTCGGCTGACTACGCCAAGCCAATGAGCGCCTAACGCATCGACGTCATCACCAGCAAACAATTTGGCGAAGGCGTAGAGAACAGCAGTAAATGCGCCCCGCGTCATTTCGCTGCTCGAGGTCTTGAAGCCAAGTCGACGGGAAACAGGGCCGCCCAGCTGGTATCGCCATCGTTCCTCGCCAGGAAACTTTGTCCTGTCTCAGCCATGCATGCAACAACAAGGTAGGAAATCCAAGTACACAAATTCCTCCTCAAGTGATGCAATAGTAGGACACGGACTTAGCAGTTCTCAAAAGTAGAGGATATAGCAGACGGAAAAGCTGGTAGTATTATGTAGGTCGTGTTAAATGAGACTCGTCTCAAGTTACATTTTTATTATGGGCTCAGAGACATCCATGAGGTGTCAAATAAGTCAAACGTCAATTGCGAAAGTGACGCAAACTTACAGTTGATGAATTTCTAGCTTGTTCCCGGGCGAAATCGCGAATTATTTAGACCTCTAATAATAAGTAAGGTACCATTTCAAACATAATGTAAAATTATTTTTTTCGCAGAATAATGTTCAACACACTTTCTATTCCGGAAAATTACATTTTTAAATAGAACCAAGATTTTGTAGCAAAAATATGGTTGTACGATTTTGCTTCAATGCTTGACGTTCACATCGGCAGCTTTTATTGTCTTTGTTCCCACACGTCTCTCACTTAACTGCACCAACCAGAGTAAGACAATTGTTGTGCACAATGTGAACTAGTCTATAACAAGCCATGTTTTTAAAGATATTGTAAAGTTAAATATTAAAGTCAGATGTTAATGCTTTCAATAGTGTAACCTCCCTTACTCAGTTATGCACAGCCCCATCTTGGTAAATATCGTCAGGGCTCAAAAGGATTTTCACAAGGTATCCCTTACAACCATACATACCTAACCCAGGGGCGTCATTTAAGGGGGGTGGCAGGGAGGGCAAATGTCCCCCTGTATTTAAAATTTTAAGTGTATAATTTTTTTTTTGTATTTTGTTATTTAAATAATGCTAAGCTAAGCACATAAAACTGAAGTTTTATTATTAAAGTTTATAAATTATACATGCTTAATTAA
>PNEQ01104997.1:33365-46167 GCA_003012365.1 Medauroidea extradentata
TATATATATATATATATATATATATATATATATATATATATATATATATATATATATATATATTGGAAAAGTTCAGCTGTTTCACGTGGAAAAGAATAGGCTTGGCAGCCTACGATACCATTCATGCGTCAGGTGAATAAGCTTCTTAAGCTTAAAGAATTAACAAACGCAAAATAGTAGGAACGAGGAAGCATAGCCTTAACAGCAAAGAAACAATGATTTGTTTATGGGTGAGAGATGTATACGTAACATCAAATACAGTAGAATTCCGGACACAAATGGAGTTCATCGCCCACGGGAAACGATAAATTGCCAGCGGGTGAACGTGTAGAGCTGCGTAAACGGGCGGAGAAGCCAAGGCAGTAGAAATTGAATTCGGGTGACGTGCCGTTGTACATTTTAAAGGGTGCGGCACATGAGAGAGTGTTTTTTCTGTTTATTTCCCGTCCAAGACCGGCCTGGGAGAGTGAAGGAGACAGGCGGGAGAGAGAGGGAGCGGTACGGGGCCAAGGGCGTTCCTGAGTTACGCCCTTCTAGACGCGTCGCAGCTGGAGACTCTCCACGAGGCACGAACTCCCAATTTCCCCCCCCCCCCCATCATAGAATATAATTCGTCAGCCAACGCACCACATCAATGAGTGACACCCGCCCCCTTGATACACTCCACCCAAATTATTTACTTGATTGTTCGTTGAGCTTTACTTGATAGTTAGCAGGCAAGCAGTTTGTGAACATTAACTCCAGTTTACACCGACAAAACAACAGTAACACTGTTGTTTGCAAATTGTTAGTTACAAATATGTAATCAACAAATCCTAAGCTATATACTGCTATTTTATAGCAATGTTGTCAGTAAATGTGTTATTAACATTGCTGAGAAAACCCATGTTACTAGCAAAGTTGTAAAAATGATGAACGGAAGTTGGTAGCAAAGTTTATGTCACAAATGCCTACAAAATTGCTAATAACATTTGTTACCAACATCTTTTGATCTAGACCGCCGTGGAATGGACCATGAAAATAATTTTATCAACAGTGTACGTGACATAGTTATTAACATGTCTCTAAAGCCTAGTTTACACCAACGATAAAAATGCTAATAACATGTGTTTTCAACAAAGTAATTAATAATGATGTAAAAATGCTTCAAAATTCGTTGCCAACATTCTGTTATTAACTTTGTTAATATTCATAAAAAAAAAATTTTAATAGCATTTATTGCTAACATTTTGATGAAAATATTAATTTTAGAAATATATTAATAACTTTGTTCCCAACACAACTGGTAACATTATTTTCCCGACCCATTCTAATGCGACCTAGATCAAAGGATGTTGGTAACAAATGTTACAGCAATGCTGTAGGCAATTTTGTCATCAACATTGTTATTAATTTTTATTCATCATTCTTACAACTTTGTTACTAACATTGGTATCATCAGCATTGTTAATATCAAATGTGCTATCAACATTGCTATTAAATAGTGTACTATAGCATAGAATTCGTTGATAACATTCTGTAACTAACATTTTGTAATTAACATTGTTACTGTAATTTTTTTCGGTCTAAACTGGGCTATAAATTCATAACCTTTCTTGCTAGCAAATGTTTACATCACAATGTTTAATGTTTCCAAAAAAGGGGTGATAACTAATGTTATTAATTTTTTTTAAAATATTAACAAAGTAACAAAATGTTGGTAACAATGTTGATCACATTATATTATCAACAATTTCAATCATTTTACCACATTGTCAGTAACTTTGTTGAAAACACGTCCTGTTAGCAGTGTTATTGTTGGTTAGAGAAATATTCACAGATACAAATTTACAATTATACTATAAAAACTGACCATATAATTATATTACTAGTCTGTAGCAAATTTCATTGCGCGATTCTATCTGAGTTATGCATACGTATGGTAAATGTATGGTAAGTGCATTTTTAATAACAGCAGTTTGAAAATACCGATTTCAGATATGTTCGAATGATCAGAAACAGAAATTTTAATTAGATTGGTGTGTTAACAATGATATTACGTACTTACACCAAGCGTGTTATATTTTCTTACATTGGCACAATGGGCACATGTCTAATAGTTTCGAAAACAACCTTATTTACGTACACACTGCAAAGCATATGAATCATGAGCTACGTGGTGCCCTTAGTATAACATATTATTGCTCTGTGCCAGTAGTTAAAACTGTCAAAAAGTACAATTTTTACTATTTATATTTCAAACGACTATGCAGCGTATAGATAAAAAATTTAGATGTAAATATTCCGTCTAGCTGACAAGAAAACTGAATATTATATATGTGTAGTAATTAGTTAGCCAGGGCAACCTATTATCACTTTGTGAATATCGAATTGAGCTCAAAGAATATTTAACCAAGGTCTAGTGAACACGGAGAAGCTGCAAGACATCTACTTAGTTGCAACTGTGTTTGAAACCTTGCACATACGCGTGTCTCAAAGACATTAGGTTTGACAAAGATAGTTCTACTGTAGACTACCAGACAACATTCTCGTCTAATATACTACTCACTAAATGAGGTCACTGATAGTGCACTGGTTAGGCCAGCTCGCGTCCCAAAGGCGTACCGGGTTTCGTTCCCCTATGCGTATTCGACTCACTTCTGCGTCTCACCATTGTAGGACCTCATACAATGTCATCATCCAGGCAAAACAGATGTTTACGGGCACCCAGTCGTAATCAGGATTCGAGTGAGTGAGAGATTTTGGTCAACGCTTAAGGGCGCCGTCTACCCGCGCGTGAGAGGCTCAAAAGCGACGGAGCAGTAAGGTCGACCTTGAAGTGCGCATCAAATGCCGCGTCGCCTCAACGAGCCAAGCGCTGAACTAGCGTGCAAGCTTCCCGCCGAACCGTTTTTACTATGGGATTTTCAGCGACAACACTATCATTTTATCTAACGCGACGAAAGGGAAAGAGTCGCTCTACAGGTCTATAAAATGCAGGATATCCTGAAAATGATTAGTCTTAGATAAAAATCAGCGTCAAAAGTCCCAATTCGGTCACTTTCACACAAAAAAAATGTTAGGAACGATAACAGTTAATGGCAAAATTATATACCTGTACTAAGATCCTTAAATGCTTTTCGTAGCCTAACCGCGTGACAACATGTTGAATGGTTTTCGAATGAAATCAGGATTGTTGAAGGTCTGCGCGCCTCTTCACGATTCTAGTAGACGGCGCCCTTCAGAGGGCGTGGTACATAATTCAACGCTAAGAGCATTAATATATAACTGTAGGTTTCTTGAAGCCCATTTGCGAAAATTAAACAATTACAATTCTAGACAATAGTTTTAGCCAACGTTTTAAACAAAGAAGTTTCCAGTGTTACAAACTTCTGAGGCACAATCTCTGACGCCGGAACCTCGTGCATTTAACTGCTGCGCAGGAGATCACGCTTAACGAATTAGTAAGTCTGGGTAAATATTTACTCATAAAGTTGACAAATACAATTATCTAGGATTGTCATTGTGTATTTTATCCATATTGGCTTAGAAAAAGGCGTAGAAATAAATTAATGTTTTCAGCGTGTATTTATCTACCACGCATCGAGGTCTTCAGCGCGGGTGGGGGGTGACGAGGTGAGTATGGAGCAGCGTCTTAATGAAGGGGATGCGGGGGGGAGGGAGGAACTGGCGGTCCACGAGAAAACCAATGGCATCGTCCGGCACGACTCCTACATGCAAAAATCCGGGGACTGACCCCGCCTGGAATCGAACACATTGTGAGAGATGAATAGTCTACATTCGAGGTGCCTCGGGCACCCCACCATTTTATTTATTTCCTACAGTAATCTTGTTTTCGAGGCTGATTATATTGCTCGTCGCTCGCTGAATCATCACGACAAATAAATAACGTGGCCGGTGGCAGATGACTGCGGGATTAACCATTCGCCGGCCAGGGTTTCTACCGCAGCAGACAAATCCTATAAGCCACATAAATCAAACCGTCGATCACTAAGTACTGAGCTTTGCTGTGTTGAATTGCGTTCATAAATATTACTATTCTGCAACATGTACGAATGTTAACCTCACTTACAATAGGCATAATGTTACAACATTTCGGCTGTAGCATTTCTCTATATTCTAAGTGGTGATAAAATAAACTCCATTATGTATCAGGCATTGACAGTCTAAGGTACATAGTGAAAAATTATTCTTAGTTAAAAGCATAATTATGTACCCGAGAGGGGTTGGGTGAGTACACGGGTGTTACTTTTTACTATTCATTTATTTATTATTAAATATATTTAACAAAATGAAAGGATTTATTTTTGTTAGATCCAAAAATTCTATTACTAAGCAAAGCAATATTTAGTAGAACCCTTTGTAGATGATTTCCAAATCCAGAAATTGCTTCTAATAATTTATAATACAGGACCAAAGGAATTAAAAGAAGTGGCTTTTCTAACTATCAGATGAGTTGTACTGTAAAAATGTGTTTCTAATGTGACTTAGTTTTATTTACATTCACTTCAGTAACTGCAATTACTATAGTATGCATACATTTCACAAAACGGTTAACTTCATTACAAATACTAAATTTAAACAACCAAAGTTTTACTCATACAACTCTATGGCCCGTAAAAAATATTACTGCGTAATTTTGGTTCTCAAGAATCTAGTACAACGCATAATTTAAAAATAAGCACTGTTACCAATTTATCTACTTTTAAATAAATAAATATGTGCATATATATACGAATGTTTCACAGCGTTATAAACTTTCATGTCCACAATAAACACTAAATTGCTGACGACACCGCCAAAGATGTGACGCCAACGTCTGGGGTAAGCCACGAATGCGAAAGTTTCAGCTTTTCAGTACTGAGCATCGAGAAACGAGGAAGAAAAGCCTTGTTAATGAACATCTCACCACTTAACGTTCCTGGTAGCAACCAGGTAAGATACTACTCCGAAACATAATCCATTTCTTTTACCGACTGCAGCCTCAGTCAGAACATATTCTTCTACATTAATTGTGCACATGGGTAGAGACTGGAAAAATTCACAGACTCACTGGAATGTAAGCTCGACTCGAAGAACATCTGTATTCTTAAGCAGACAAGAGCTGCTCATTGGCTGTTTACCGACACTCTGAAGCCACATTATTAGGTCTGCTTTTAATTACTTCTTTATTATTGGCTCAGTATCCTACAAGGAGTTGTCATATGAGTCAAGGAGTAGTTACTAAAGTGTCACTAAATTACAGTTATATTAATTATACGCTATACTCAAAACACATTACATTGACTACTTTCCTAGAGCGTTCTCAGGTTTGTGACCTGGTAATATAATGTGAATGATGGGGTCATTTCTGCATAATCGGGAATTTTTCTTCCGCTAACCTTGTGTATACCTACTAAGGACCTCTGTGTTGTCCTAAACACGTATATCACTCAATATAAAATTAAGTATTACCGACGGTTCAAGAGGCCTTCATAAATAGGTTGCGTTTGTGTGTGTATGGGTGTGTGCGTGTGTGTGAGAGAGAGAGGCAGGGGCGGTAAGGTTGCCGTTCACCGATTTATGTAATCATTATCGCCTCTCCGCGCAAGCCACTCACCTGCCGTGCAGTTCTGTACTATTACAATTTTGCCTATGGGACTTTAAGCGGTAACCACATTATTTTTTTTTGTGGGCAGCATAGTAAAAAGTCTAACGTTTTTTCTACAGTTGTGATTTTTCGAATTCTGTTGTCCAGTTGTTATTTTTCCAGACGCGGCAGTCTGGAAAACCTAATTCTGAGGGACCTAAAAATGATGATTCCAATAATCGTGTGAATTTCTAAAACTACAGCGACATAGTTTTGAAGTGTGTGTTCTCTTCGTAGATACACAGGTATAATGCGCGTTAAATAGTTTCGTAAAAAAAAAAAAACATATATAACCTTAACTCACTGCAATACAATTGAAGCGCAGACAAGGAGGGTCATAATACTAAAATAACGGAATTTACGTGCGTTCACTACGTCGTAAACGATAATTGGAAGATTTTTACTCATACACAGCATGTAACAAATACCATACTCAACCTGTAAACAGAGAAAATGTTGAAAAATTTTACTACAGAAGTCATTTAACATTTGTATTAATTTGGCTGTTTCCTACAAAGATATTTCGAAACACCACAATCGCTATATGGGAAACAGTTTTACCATACCTAATTTCCTAACACTCTCGTACTTCTACGTCACAAAATTACAAATAATTATTTGCAGTGTATGTAAGCGCCAGCCCATGTTCCAAAGTGCTGTGACAGGATCGCTAATAGTCGAGAATCCTGCTCCCTTCTACGACTGCAATAACTCTCAGGAAGATTTACCGCTGACACTTCCAATGCCCGAACTTCGGCACGGCCAGAAATTAAGACGGCGTATGGCAGTTAGTGGAATTAATGAGGTGTCCCTGGAGGGGAACAACACGGTTCTCATGAGCGCGTTGCTCATGTATATGAGGCCGGGCCGGAGTGACCGAGGACTCATTACTCGTTGATCTGTCACGAAGCCACGCCCAGATGTACCAGGTGCCTGGTAATTATACCCGACTGGAAGGCCCTAAATACGGTTGTCCATGTGCCGGCAGTAAGGAATTGCCCCCTGCAGCGGGAAGGGGCTGATACGAAGCTGCGATGGCGTTCGGGCGGGCTTGTACAACGGCAGGCCACGGGGCGGTGGTTTGCTCTCGAGGAGAGTCGGTAGTCAGCTCCTGTGCCAGTCAAAGCCAAATCACCTTTATAAATAATACAGAGTTGGAAGGTGGTGGTGCAACTGCTAGAGCGCTCCTCTGAAAAAAATAAGAAGAAGAAAGCTGTCGGGACTTGATTCTCGGCTGTGTCAACCCCGACATCCGAGTGCACAGACTACTCCGAGTGTGCGAAACGTTCCTTACGATGTCGTTGGTCAGCGGGCTTTTTTTTAGGTAGATCCTTTCTCCCATTCCATTCATTCCGAATCCACTCAATAATTATCATGTAACACCTCTCACCAGCGCTGAAAATATGTACATGTTCAAGCGGGGTGCTACAGTAATGTCTGGCCACACAACATGTATGGGAGAAGGCCGGGTGGAAGGTAGGTTTATCTCAACTACCCGTCAGACAAGTCCGTCGTTCATTCATAATAAATTATCTTCTCAGTCATTAAAATACATGAAGAAATTAAGGCTGCGAAGATGATGCACACTGTTTCCCACAACGACAGCAAGTTTTGAAAAGTCTGAAATTGTTTTTGTTTACTTCGTGCAGTCCTCAAAAGCGCGCCAAAACCGCTAGAAGTGACATAGAAATGTACGTTATTGACGTTCAACATGATATAGAAACAAAAGGCGAAATATTGTCAATGACAAAATTATCGTAAATATACGGTCGTACTATGAATCATTCTCTAGTAACCTAGTTGTAACTTAAGCCAAATCTCATATTAACCTCATGGAGTAAATTCAGAGTATTTAGCGCTAAATATTGGTATGTACGATCGTAAATTACAGTTCTGTTGTATATCTACAGAGTCGTGCTCACGGAGATTGAATGTATGTACAGTGGGTCACCAGGTGTTTCGATACAACACTATCGACTAGGAGACATTAATAAGGACTATATAGCGTAGCGCTGTCGTGTGCTGTATAGTCCAGAAGAAAATAAAAAAGACTTATCGCAATGTGAAAAGAAAAGATTAGTTGTCAGAGTATTGGAAGTACGGGAAATTCTGGATCAGTTGAAACGGATGCTTCCCACGTGCTTTAAATGCGTTGCAGTATTTTATTTCCGTAACAATTCTGCGTGCGTACGACATGCTAATTTACGAAGTATCACCCTTATTTCAAGGAAGTGCGAAATATCACAGTCAAAATACTGTGCATACCCAAAAAATACACTGTTTACAAGGCCTCGAAATCAGAGAAATAATTTACAGACTATCTTACCTCGGATTGTAATAACCGTACGTACACTAAATTTATAGTACTTGATTAAACATTGCTACAGATTTAACACCAATAAATATGTGTAATCTTTTCTTAAGCGCCGCCTACCCCGGAGTCTAGGCGTGAGCAAGGATAGGGATTTCAACGTTAAAAAATGTATTATGTTGACTTAGGCACCCTTCACAGAATCGCTTTCAGCCAAAAATCGTTTTATGACTTTAGGAGACGGAAATAATTGTGAATGAAAACTTGAAACATATTTGTGGAGGAAACTCTCGAATCCAGACATGTCTACCTCACAATTTCACAGAAAAGTGAAAAATCTTTATTCTGGGATACTTGAGAAGGTGAAACATGGCAGGTTTAAAATTGTACGTCATATTATCTACTAAGTTGCTGTTATAACTATGTCATACGTAAATATTACAATTCGCTCGTTATTAAAGAAAAAATTGTTCTTGTCTAGTTCTAAACTGACATTATATAAACGTCGTCTGACTTTAAATATAGTAAGGCAATTGGTCAGAGGTGGCATTTTGTAACTGTACGGCTTCCAAAAGACATCAGTTGTTTGCCCTTGTCTTGAACGAAAGAAATTCAGAGTGATTGACATGTCTGGTTTTGAATGATATGCGATTTTTCCGTGTGATTTTTTAAATGAAACAAGTAATAAATTACTAAGTCTGACAATATTTTCGTGTGTAAATCATAACCCTCGAATATAAAATAATGTTTTTTAATCATTAAAAAATATTTTTGGACATAACTGGATTTGAAAGTTTGTTCCTCGTTGGCGGGGTATGGGAAAATACAATTATATACCACATTTATTTTATATTTGAGTTTTATGCAGGATCATATTGGTAATCTCATGCTGTATATTTAAATATAAGATATTAAGTAATATATCATCAAATAGCAGTCAAGTGCATTAATGATTTTACCGTAGGCCACGATTTCGTAGCTTACTACACTAATAAAATAGTTTATATATATATATTTATTTATTTATTTATTTATTTATTTTGTCATTGATTGTGTACAATAGTAACTAAAAATATAATTTATAAACAATCATGATTTTAACTAAATTTCTTTGTGAAATTGTACCGTATCTTTACATGTGCATAACACAGTTGTGATACATTGTGGTTTTTAACATTGCCTCTCCCACGCCCTTCATATATAAGAAAGGTTTTTAGTGTTTTTGGGCATGAATATAGTTACTTTCCTACAGTTTTCAGTGCATTGAAAAAACCTCCTAATAGATTAATAGAAGTGTCAACCGCACCGAGATAAAGGGGAAAAAACGTGATGGCATATGTGTAAGCTCGACAGGAACAAAATTGGCCCCCGTATTATTATTTTAGAGTAAAGTAAGTGGGCTTGGGCTTGACATCTCGTTGACAGCGAGATCATCTGAGACGGAGACACACAACTACAATGACAGGAGCTGAGGGAGGAGTCGGCCATGGCCCTTGTTAAGTAACCATCCCAGCATTCGCCTGGAGCGATTTCGGGTAACCATTAAAAACCGAAATCGGAATGTTTGAAGCTGGGGATCGAACCCGGATCATCCCGAATACAAATCCAGCGTGTTACCATTGCGCCACTTCGTTAGGTTTTTTTTTTTGTTTCAAATCTGAATACATGCGTTTACTTACTCTCGCTTGGGCTCTGTGGCAGGCAGCTTCCTTAAGGGCGCGTTCTACCGCAATGTTCATCACCATGTTTTTATTTTTTATTTTTACCAGATACTTTTTTCTTATGTTAGACAAAAATGTGACTAAATTTTGCTCCAATTTAATTTTTTTAACTCTCATAGTTTTCGCGTAATGGCTTGATAAAGTCATATTTTGCATGTATCCGTTTTAAGTACTACACTAAAACCAACTGATAAACCAAACTAATAAAAAATCACAGTGGATAAAGTCATTGCAAGCTTCAATGTCATGCTCAGAATAATAAAGAATAAAAATTATTTGTATTAAAAAAATGCTGAAACTAAAAATACAATTTTTAAAAATTCAATAATTTTTTTAATACAAATAATTTTTATTCTTTATTTTTATGAGCATGACAAAGTAGTCTGCAATGTCTTTATACACTGTGCTTTTAGTTTAGTTCTGTGTATCAGTTGGTTTTAGTGAATTCCTTAAAACGGTAACATGCAAAATATGACTTTATCAAGCCATTACGCGAAAACTAAGAGAGATAAAAAAATAATAACAGTCAAATTTAGTCACATTTTGTGTCTAAAGTAAGACAAAATTATCTGGAACAAATAAAAAATAAAATAATGGTGATAAAAATTGTGGTAGACCGCGCCCTTAAATTCCCGTAGTTAAGACACAGACAAATATGAGACGTTACTTCACAAAGACAAGCAGCCAATATACATGAAGCAAAGCTGCAGATGTACAGTACATGTTAGGCAGATAAAAACAAACTGGGGCAAATTTCTTTGCGCGAAATTTCTTAGCTCTATCATTTTGTACACGCTAATTTTGACTGCATTTTCGTATGCATGTTTGTGTTTCACAGTTTCTAAATACAAGAATGTTATATTGGTTTATAAAACCACTGCCATAGAATTTATAGCGATGAGACTCCCAATATGCATTAAATAAAAAATAAATAAATAATTTATAGTGATCATTTTGCGATTCAAAAAAAAAATGTTGACCTCGTTTTCAGAATTTCTTTAATGCAAGATAATTACGTACTTATAGTATTATATTCGTTCATTTTGAATTACCTTATTTTATATGTTCGTTAGTTTACTTTCTTGATAAGTAAACAAAAAATCACAGCAGTGACGGATATTACGTTATTATAAAATAAATATAGCATATATTTTTCTTATTAGACCAGACTTTTTCATAAGAAAAGTGGGGGAAAATTTGCAGAAAACTCTTTTAGCAATATTACAAAATTTAAAATAACCGACAGCGTAGTTCATTTCTAGAAAGTGATCTTATCTACCAAAATTCAAGCTATGAAATTACGGCGTAGTTAATAACTTTCCAATTACGAATAAAACTTGTAACGTGCCAACCTACAAATTTGGCAATATTTATTTGTGCATTGTTAATTTTTAGGTTTCATATAATGCCATTCAGATTCATGTACATTTCAGTAAGCCTATTCACGGGTTATTTATGTATCGCGGCCTAATAAGCAATACTGCAGAACCTGGACTGACATGAAACATTTCGCAATGGGACAAGCGATTCAAACATAAGTTTAGTTAGAAGAAAAGGTGGTGAGTGAGAGATTTTGTTCAGCGCTTATTAAACGAGGTCTTCAGCTCTGGTGAGGGGTGACATGAAGTGAGTTCTGAGCAACGCCGGAATGAAGGGGTGGAGAAAACGTGAGATCTCCGATGAATCCCGCCGACCAACGGCATCGTGCAGCACGATTCCCACATGAGAAAATCCGGGAACCAACCCCGCCGGGAATCGAACTCGGATCACCTTGGTAGGTTTGATTCCCGGCGGGGTCGGTCAGAAAAAAAAAGGAAATATTAATCAGTGCTGTAACAACCAATAAACCAAATACGCAAAGTTAAGAATTCAGCAGGAGTTTGAAAAACTGTTCGTTGCTAAGAGGAATAATATGAATTTCTTCAGGTACCTATGTACGTAGAAAAAAACCTTGGCAAACATAAAACAATACTATCCTGCGGTAACAAGTGCAACCACAAAATTCTGGTGATCGCATAAAAGAGATCGCCACAGTTTCAATGTGATAACCCTTACAGTGGTTGTCACAAAAACGACAGCGCATTTAAATCCCGTGTGAAGCTCAAAGAAGTCCTCACGCAAACTCTCTGGAGCAAACATATAACAGATGAAAGCACACAGAGGTGAAGTGGCAAGCCTGATGTCGTTTTTACTTAAAACAATTGTTTTGCAATATAGTTATATAACCTGACAAGAGTATAAAAGTTGGTAAGTAGAGCGTAAACCTACCATTTATCGTGATATACCTTTATACCGTGGTAAAGTACTTTGCTGGCTTCACAAAACTTTCAAGGATATGTACATATAGTTCAATAGGTCACCAACAGAGAGCAGGCATATGTCGTTTCAGCAGTAAGTGAACAATGTATAAATATAAGCTCGCACTTTAAATGTTTAACATATTTATGGCACTGAAGTTCCAAGCCTTAAGATCGCGAAGTAGGGTAGGTTTAACCTATATAGAGATACGCAAAGTTCGCGTTTTGACAGGCTAGAAGAATCAAATTGCTTATATTCACCCGAACATATCTCCGTGACGTTATTAGCCTGTGTTTTTATATCTTTGCGTGCATGCATAGCAGGATAGCTGGTATTTACAGTTGACCTTACATAATTTGTTGGTAAGTAAGGTGCGCCACCCATACTACAAGTCAACAACACTAAGGTAAATTCCACTACAGGTTACAGTTAAAAGCTTGTCGCAGGGAAATTTTCTTCCTCTTGAGCGCTGGTATCACTAATGGTTGCAATCTGACCAATCACAGAGCTTTCCAGAATTTTAAGTTTCACAAAATTGATAATTTAAAACGCGAAATTGGTTTCTTTTCACTATAAAGCTAAATTAAATTACTTCTGTAATTTTCACGCGTATTTAAATATAATATTACTACAGTTTCGTATTTTTCTGGTCCCTTAGCGATAGCAGCGAAACGAGCGGCGGAATCTTTCCCTGTGCCAAACTCTCCCATAAGAAAACACATTTCATTTATAACCTGTAGTAGAATAAACCTTAATTATACGAGCACATAGTGACTTGGAGTCCAGCCTGCTGTCAGATAATAACGCGAAACTTAAGGTCTTTAGTAGCATATTGTTAGTACA
>PNEQ01104997.1:46267-61626 GCA_003012365.1 Medauroidea extradentata
TCTGAGGCGTTCCATGTAAGGCTTGAAGTGCAAGCGAGAGCGCGGAACGAGCGACAAAGAAGTACAATCGGCCTTTGCGTTCGGCAGCGTTCGACATCCGTCTCTCTCCTACTTGAGTGAGCGATGCGTCTGCGTGGAGTAAAAACTATTAAATTGTAAAAAAAATTGACATAATTGTATTTATGCGTACAAATAAATACAACTTGATCAGTTTCATTGTGATTTCCAATTACTTCCTTCTCTATATACATCCAAATCTATTAAACAAATGAAATTAAAATTTTCTTTTGACAAATGATACCATTCCATCAGTATTTTCTTAAGATCCGTTCAACTATCGTCAGTAAACCGACTTTACAGACAACCAATTTTTTTTTTTGTACTTTTACCAAGAAAACCTTTGAAAACCCAGTTGCCAAAGAAATTCCTAGTAAAACTACAATGGTTGTACTTGTAATAAAATGCAAATTATATGTTTGAAAAATTAGAACGAATAGCCTCGTAATTGTACATTCAATAAGGAAAGAAATAAATTTAAAAGCTCGTTATACTTCAAAAATTAACATTGATATTATATATCCAATAACTTTTGAATAAAGGACGTTTACGTAAAATTACTTTAAAAGTAAAAAAAATTCAAAAGTACGAAGTTTCGAACCACTCTCCCCGCGGTTGGATTCTACGCATCTTACCCCTATATATATTTTTAATGTTTGGTGCAGTCGCGAGGCGGTGGCTGCCGCGTCATCACTGCACCGAACACTCCCCCCCCCCCTTTTTAATGTGACTTATTTATGCAACCCCGAGTAAATGTCATGAGACAATTATTGAGAGACAATTTTTTGAGACAAATTGGACTAACACAAATTTGACACCCAGCCAGACCTGGGAATCTAACCCAGAACCCCTCGTATCTGAGTCGGACGCTCAACCAACTGAGCTACGGGGGGTCGGTTCCCCTAGACCTCAATTTTTCGCTTGTTTGAACATATTAAATCTGCAGTTCATAAATAATTCTTTCTTCTTTTAAGCACGTAATAAATATAAACATTCACTTTATACCAGGAAAATGCTTTCAGGAGGTTGTGATCTTTGCATAAGTAATTTTCGGCGAACCTCTGATTTTGGTAGACTACACATTTTTTCTAAGTATTTTTTTTTTCAAACTAAATCCTTTTAAAATAATAAAATAATAATTTACGAGGAATTTTTTTAACAATTACATAAGTTTGTACAACTACAAAGAAATGCCCTGCCATATTTGTAAAAGGTGGCCTATTCGAGCGGTGTTGGTATCACTGTGTCGGCAAACAGCCAACATGCAGCTTTTGTCTGGTTAAGTACATGCATATTCTTGGAGACGAATATTACTATATGTAAGTGTATTTCTACAAGTTCATTGAATAGTGAAATCTGTCATATAATTTATTGTGAATACATATTTACTTTTGTGTTTTTAACCAAAGATTTGTAAGCAATTTTGTATACGTGGCAACTTGTGTGTAAAATTACATCTACTATTGTTGTTTCCCGCAGTTACACGTATAAAAGTGTAAAAATTACCCGCTTAAGTGATTAGTGAACACGCAAACTTTTCTGGTCTCTTATCTTTAGACATATGATATCAATGATATAACTATTGACATATTGCAGTTGATACATTATGATGGACAATATAACTATTCCGGGCAAATTTCATAAAATAGAAAACTTTTACAGAAACCATGAACCGAATCCTGTTCTCTGATGTTAAGATAAACTTACCTGTCTAATCAAACGCAAATTCAACAACAAAATAACAGCGAGCTTAACGCTTAGTTCTGAGTGGTAACGTATAAATAAACGAACATGTGGCGTATTTTGTCCTTTTCAATTTAACCAAACTTTGATAGCAGTGATTATACAACCAGAGTAGTGGTATGAAAGCCAATTGTGATTATGACACATGTGATATCAATTCATCGATATTTTCTGTGCGTTATCATTTTGTGTTATAAATACGTGAGCTATACGTCACCTGCAGATTTTTCGGTGGTAGACTGTAAGATAGCAGTAAAATACCTTGGATGTAAAGCCTTGTATAAAGTGGTAAAAATAGTGTTTACGACTTAGAGTCTAGTTTAGCTCATATGGAGAAAAGTACTCTAAAAGTCGAGCTATAATTGTTTTTTGTATGACATCGTAAACAACAAAAATTTCAAATAACGTTTTTTAATGTTGGACAAATGCTGCAAGGAACGCCACCCTACATACAACAAATAAATAACAACCATCTTTTAACTGGATATATTTTTCCTCGTAATGTGAAATGGCCATTTCATGTAGTCGTCATACCCAATACGTTGTACTGAACAAAACCGTCGATATAGGGTGCAAGTAGCCAAGACCTACCGTTTCCTTTAAATCGGAAACGAATATGAAAACGGAGACGGACGTGACAATGCATTTTATACCATCAATACTTCACAGTTGAACTTGGCTACAAGTTGCAATACATGTCACACATTTGCACACGGAATATTTCGGTTATTTCAAACAGTCTGTTCAGTATGCGATTGTTATGTGACAGAAGTGAGTGTCGGTTACTATCATCCCTAGTCTGTAGACAAATAACAAGTTGTACATCCACGAATCATTTTGGCTTGAACAATACGCGGTGCTCTCAGTGTAATTCGTCTTGAAGGCTAATACAGTTCTTTAAATTCACACAGCTGATACAAGAAACGTAAACCGTTAAACATTATGGACGACCGAAAATATTTGGTAAGAAATTATAACTCGAGCAGTTAAAAAATACTACATATTTCTGGGAGAAAATTGCATGAATTAAATGAACATTAAGTCTTCAATAATGTATTTTGACTAAAATACGTTTATTTTATAAATGGCTTCGTCTCCGAATGCTGGAAAGTAAGAACATTATTTACGATTCCGTGAACTTTGCTCGCTGTTTTTGGGATATGTACACTTACGTCAAACACGCATGAAAGTCATCTATCGAAAGTAATACAATAGCCTACGGTTAGCGAACAATTTTGCCCGCCATACCCACATAGATTTGGTATATTAAGAAATATAATCTGCGAAACACGAAAAATATCTCGTTGTAAGTGACTGGAACCCATAGTGTCACACAAAGTGTTTAGGGAATAAGTTAAGAATATCCATTTATATAAAATGGTTTGGCGCACAACTGCGAAACCATTTTAATGCATTTTTTGGGGGGAGGGGGGTTCGAAGTGCTATTACATTACAGGTTGATCTTAATAATTTAGAAAATGATTTGAATAATAGTTAGTTTACATCATGCCGTTCAGAGTATTTTGCCAAAATAGAATTTTAAAACTCGATTTTTTAAGATCTCATAGCTCATTTAACATTCACCTTGGATAGAGAGGGCCTCACATGTTTACAGTTGCATTTTCATGATAAATCATCTGTTAAGGTTTAGGCGTAAATTTTCGTGACATCCGTACGCCCAATGAAACAAGTAACGGAAAAAGTAACACGGATTTAGAACTGCACGTTATTTTACAGTACTAGCATATCAACCAATTATGTTGACTTGACCTTCCTTATTTACTGACAGCACCAAATGTAATGACATCATACTACTATACAGTATTCGTAGCGTCTGGGATGACATGATGCAAATCGCTGCTCCATTAACAACAATTTTAAATCATCATTGCTCTATTGGTGGCAATGGATGACTGTGCTTTCTAGTTATTTTTATTTATTTATTTATTATTTACATTCTGTTAATCCCACCATGAGGATATCCTCTGGGATACTGGGATATAGAACAAGTCAAAGCCATATAACGTACACTTTCCAAATAGTAACACTTTAAAATTATATTAAAATATTGCAATAAGTTACTTAATATATAAACAAAATATAGTACCAAGTCAAGAAATAAATACTTAAATCACACATCACAAATAAATAATAATTTTAATAAATATAAATACATTTTAGTCCTAATTATTTATACAATTATTTTAGTCCTAATAATTTATACAATCTTACTTTACTTTATATTTGCAAGGTATTCGTCAATTTCTATTAGATTATAAAAATATTGAGACTTAAACAATAACTGAATGGATTTAATAAATAGATTAATGTTCTGTTAAGGTTTTGGGCGTATACATGTTTAGGTAATTTATTAAAGAAGTGTATATACGTGTTATACATGCCTTTTGCATACACAGAACTATTATGTTGCACATTTCTGAGTTTATGACAATTTCTGGTTGAATACTGATGAATGTCATTATTGGTCATAAAACAGATTTAATTTTTTTTAAACTAATTTCAAAACATTTATGATGTACTGTATACATTATAAAAAGTTTAAATGTTATAAATTTTTAATAATTTTCGACATGATGACGACCTTTTAGTTTTAGCTATTATTCTAAGTGCTTTTTTTTTTTTTTTTTTTTGTAAAATAATTATTTTTCCTGTTCGATTTCCCCAAAATTCTATCCCGTATGTCATTGTAGAGTGAAAAAAAGCATAATATGCCACTATTAATGTTTCTGTATTGACCAGTTCTTGTAATGCTCTTAATAGAAAGCATATTGATGCCAGCTTAGTTGCAAGGTTATTGCCATATTGGACCCATGATAACTTTCTATCAATACACAACCCGAAAAATTTGACACTATCAGCTTCTACAACAATATTATTTTTATACATACTAGGTACAGGTAAATCTTTTTTTGTTATGTTTACTAAATATAACAAATTGTGTTTTTAATATATTTAATAATATATTGTTTGTATGGAACAGACTATCAAGTATTTTAATAGTGACGTACTTCTAACTTTTAAATTATCCTTATTCTCATCACTTATAATAATGCTTGTATCATCAGCAAACAGTATTAACTGGCCATCATCAATTGCTATAGGCAGATCATTAATATAAATTAAAACAACAGAGGGTCCAATATACTACCCTGTGGGCCTCCATCACTAATTGTCTCCCATCTCGAGGAAAATATACCTCCTTTTGCATCACTGATATCTACTCTTTGCTTTCTATTTGACAGATATGAATTCAATATTTTGTATTCATTTCCTCTCATTCCAAAATATTCAAATTTAGCTAATAACACTTCATGATTTACCATATCAAATGCTTTAGTTAGATCACTAAACATGCCATTTGTATATTTCCCCTTATCCAGTGCTTCCAGTGCTGTTTTTGTCAGCTGAACTATAGCAGTCATAGTAGACTTTCGCTTTCGAACTCCACTTTGTTCTTTACTGAACAAATTATTACTTTTAAAATATTTTATTAATCTTGTATATATTACTCTTTCATATATATTTGAAAAAAAAAACAGGCAATAAACTTATTGGTCTGTAATTTGCAATTAATTGTTCATTTCCTTTCTTATATGTACGTAAAATTCTTGCTAGTTTTAACCTTTCAGGAAAGCAACATAGTTTGAATGATTGGTTTATCAGAAACGTAAGTGGTCTAAATTGAAACTAGATTTTATGATCATATTAGTAAGACCATAAATATCAACAGATTTTATATTTTCTAACTTTATTTTAATGTCTTTAACTTATTTATCATCTGTTGGATATAATACATACTTAGATTAACAGCAAACAAATTAATTCGTTGTGTTAGGCTGTAAGAAACGTGATCACTAAAACCCAAAAACAATTCTTCCTACATGAGTATATTTTTAAAAAATGTAAAATATTAATTAAGTAAAAATGGCAAATTCACCCTCTTATATATATAAGATGTAAATTTGAATGATAGTGAAAATATTGCAGAAAATAAAATTTTGATTTATTCTTAGGCTAGCAAATTAAGCTTGCAGTAGTCTTGCAAATTAAGCTTGCAGCAGTCTTGCAAATTAAGCTTGCAGTAAGCTTACAATTCAAGCTTGCAACAAGTTAGAAATGTGTAAACTAGGCAACTTGCAGCAGGCTTATATCAAGTTTATTGGCTTGCATTTCATGCTTGCTGCAAGGTTACTGGCTTGCATTGGCAAGCTTGCTACAAGCTTGTAGTAAGTTCTTTCTGCTGTATGGGTATTGATTGTCAGGTACAAGGAAATTTGACTATTGTATGTATCTCAGCCAGCAAACTGAAATAAGAACATATGTCCTCTCTTGTCCGTTATTTAAACACAGCTCTAGTTCGTTAGAGTTAGGATTTGCACATTAAATTGCATTATATTAATGTAACTTTTCTGATTCATTTTGATAATTATGTAAAGAGAATAAGGACTGAGAAGTCAGGTGGATTGAAGGGAATATCTAGTCCTCAAAACTAGATGTGATGGTTATAGATGATGGTATATCGCGAAAATATTTTGTACCAACATACCCTTGGAAACACTGTAGTTTATTGTGACATGTATGATCGGGGGATTTAGTCTGACACAACGTACCTGTCTGCAGACCAATTATAGACATCAAATAATACAATAGCGGGATTCTTATTGGTTAAGGTAAATAGGGTAACAGCTCCACGTACGATTGAAAACCAGTAATCTTCTGGTAAGTTGAACTTGCATTGAAACTCAGCAAAAGTCAGGTTTCCCCGCTATAAACGATTAACTTTAGTGATTATTTATTGCTGGAAACTCGGCTGTTTGCTGGATTTCAACGTACATTCAAATTTCCAACAGATAACCTTCTTTCGCTTGGACGTGGATAGGTTACCCTATTTGACTGAGCCAATAAGAATTCCGTTACTGTTGATGCCTGTTAATAATTTGAGAAAGCTACGTTGTGTCAGACGTGCTTCGCCTATACAAGTTCCAAGAAACTTCAGCGTTCTTCAGGAGATGTTAGCACAAGACCATTTCGCGATATATCACCATGATCTACCCATAACGTTTCTCTTCCAAGGAAGTGTGCTGTCACCTCTGGTCATGAGACAGAGTGTGAGGCGGCAGTAAAAAAGATTGTAACCTAATATTCCTTCCCAATCCAGTTGGTCGTGCTTGTTTGACGTGCTGCAGGCATATCAGCACATCAATCTGAATGGAAAAAGTTCATAGGAGATGGAGAACATTTTATCCTCCCCACTCTTCTAAAGATTAGAGCATCACACCAATACTTATTAGAAGACTCCGTGCAAGAATCACTCTTGTCCCACGGAGCATTCCATGTTCAACACCACATGTTATTACTATTGTTTACGGAAGGTAACTTGCTAAAACTAAACCGTGTTTTTGTACGCAAGTTAACTCGCTCGGACAGTTTTTCAAGTAACTAGATTAAATTTTGTTCCTCACCCTGCTCAACCGAGTTTATATTCGCAAACATCTAATGACTGTCTCCCAGTTTCCCTGAAATTTTTGGAGATGGAGTGTTTAATCGCAGTGGTTATGGCACTCGTCTGCTACCAAGATTCTCAGCAAGGTTGGCCCGGTTTTCCGCAAGTGAGAATCGTTGCTATAAACATAGAAAGCAAATTAACCCAATTATTTGTGATTATTACATTAATACAATACGGTATTCGATAAATTGTATACATATTTATTGTGAGGGCAGGAAGCGTGGGGAAGGCAAGATGCACAGCTCGCGTAAATTGGTTGATAATGTAGAAGCTGATCATGGCGACCAACAGAAGGTATATTGCAGCCCAAGCTATCATGTGTCCAATCCGCTTCCACCTCAAGATTCATTCCCTGCCTTTTGAAAGAACATTCTCTCAAGATGAGCCTGACTCGAGGCATCAACTTGCATAAGAGAGAAAAGCTTAAGGGCTTGTTCCTCAGTTTTGCTGAGATTACGAAAATATTGATACCTAATACTCATATCAAAATTTTGCTTCACAGTTTTGACACTAATATGTTATCATTTGTAGGTGAATTTTTTTTAGCAATCTATTGAACGGCTTTGTCGTTTTTGTCGTGAAAATAAACCAAAATAAAGCAAAATATATAATTTTTTTGCCGACGATATTGTGTGTCGTGTGACTGCACATTGCATTAAGTATTGTCAAAGCTTTAAGTTAAAAATTTTGAGTTATATGCACCAGTTTGGAAAAAAAAACTAATGAACAAGCCCTTAATGCCTGGTGCAGTGGTTAAGGTAGGTTGTGCACACTGTACTTTGAATGGTGAAAATATGACAATTTGCTCTTGAATGTGCAAATGTGTTCGTATAATTCGTTCGGATACAGTGAGCACTAAAGATTTAACCTTTGATGAAAATCCCTAGCCATTACTGTATATAATTCAACAATAACTTAACAATAGTTACCTTACACGGTTGTACGGTTGACAGCGAATTGCAGAATGCAGTTCCGTGTAATTTCCTATTGAAATGAAACATTATTCAAATAAAGCACACTGAATTAAACGTACTTGTATGTAGCATAATTAATGAAATACTTTTTTTTTATCAAACTACATAGGTTCCTTTCGAATGCTCACATACGTCATGTGACGTGTACAGGCAGGTTAAACATTTCTCGTCAATAACCGTTACGCGCCGAATGATACGGGTTGACTGAAAGTTGAAATTTATCACAGCATTTTTTATATCTCCCTTTATCTCGAACCGCCTATGTAAGAAATTAATCGTTTTCATTTACCTAGTTCTTCCTAGCCCATCTTGCAGCCAGACAGTTAAAATGGCAAGTCAATGATAAAATTACTTATTTATATAAATTTAAAAGTAAACGCCATCAAATCAAGCATTCCTAATAGATTTTTAGCGTTTTGTCTATAGAATTCCCCGTTTCCCTCGTATATTCAGTCCGGAGCTGCTCCATACTTATCTCATATCACACTTCACCAGCACAGAAAACATCGCTGCTAAGCGCTGTCCTAAGTCTCACTACTTCACTTCGCTAAGTTTTATTGCCATAAAACACACACGCACACACATTTCTCACGTTCGCGTTCGCTGCCACAATACACTAAAGCACACTTGCAACGTTTGACTGGGTAAAACTGTGCGCATCTGGAGAATTCCAATTTCGGTTCTACTTAATTCATAACAAAATTACGTATTATAAAAACAATGTTGGACTT
The DNA here is from genome assembly GCA_003012365.1 of Medauroidea extradentata. Lineage (NCBI taxonomy): Eukaryota > Metazoa > Arthropoda > Insecta > Phasmatodea > Phasmatidae > Medauroidea > Medauroidea extradentata. The sequence continues at coordinate 55,300 of PNEQ01104997.1, forward strand.
GTTAATTGAATCCGACCACGCACTTGAAAGAACAAGGCACAGCCAAATGTATTTTGATTACAAAAATGTCTTACTAATCGACAGCTGTGTGGATATTTGACTTCAAAGACGTTAATGTCTCCAAATAACATACTTGCGCACCAATTAGTCTTCCTAAATTAGAAAGTGTATTTCTTCTATTTACAAACATGTGCTTGCATGGACACACATTCCGTGCTTCAAAAGTTTATAAATGTCACTGTGCACAGGTAGAAACGGTCACGAAGTATTAAAATCGGTACATGTAGCAGCTAGCAGTAGTTGTGTTTGATATTAGCAATGGAAAAAATGGATAACATTGGATAACAATGGTAAATAGCAGAGTTATTGATTGGTGATATTTACTTGTTGGTTCAGGTAAGGTTAATTCTACTACAGGTTAGAAAGAAAATGTGTTTTCTTATGGAGAGTTTGACACAGGAAACATTTTGCCGCTTGTTTCGCTGCTATCACTAAGGGACCAGATTTACACGAAACGTTAGTAAAATGAAATTTAAATAGGCTTGGAAATGTTAGAAGTAATTTAATTTAATTTTAAAAGTAAAAATAAAACAAACCAATATCGTGCTTTAAATTATCAACTTAGTGTAACCTAAAATTCAGGAAAGCTCTGTGATTGATCAGTTTGCACACATTAGCGACACCAGCGCTCAAACGGCAGAAAATTTTCCTGTGCCAAGCTTTTGACATAGATCTTTCTAACCTGCAGTAGAATTAAGCATATTTCAGGATATAGCGAAACTTTTCAACAGCTTTTGATAAATAATTATTTTAGCCGTTTCTATATTTATGCTGCATGTAAATAAAACAACGAGACATTAGTAAGTATTAAAAATAATTGGTTTTACAAGTTGTGACTGGTAACCAGTCCCAAAAAAAGAGATAACCAGTAAAATCTAACAACATTATGAAAAAGATAGCCTACTCAATGTACAGAAAAATGTCACTCTACCTTCAAAGAAAAATGAAATATAATTAATTTCTCAAAACATTTTGAAGCTTCATTTGCCTTTAAACTGCATTTTCTTTGCATTTATTGGATGTGTACTGGACGCAATCTTTCGGTGGAAAATTGAACTGTGGCGCAAAGCAGTGTACATACGAAAAAAAAAAAAAATTAAAAATGAAACAATGCGTTCCATTTTTTAGTGTGTAGTAAGTTGAATTATGCAGTCGGTGCAAAGACAAACTATTTGTTTGAAAAAAAAAAGTTTATGAAATATTACTTTCGTAAAATGGATTGTGCCAGATATTGAAAAACAATGCGATCCCGGGTAGAGCAAAATTCTGTAGAATAAATCGTAATAAATAAATTATTTAAAAAATGTCGTTGTTCCTAAATACAAAAAATAAATAAAGTTTTCAATTTTTGTTATGAAATTCATAATTTAAGTATCTAACATCCAGGTGTTAATGAACTAATTTGTACTGAATCCGTCGTATTAATTAGTAGGTATGAACGTATGGTGACTTTTAGGTTTCAGTCGACTATAAAATTGCAGGTTTCTGCAAAGAAATAAGTTTGATTCTAAGCATGTACTTGTATCATATTCATTGTCACCATAGTTTTCTACTGGGAGTTAATGGATCATTTTGCACTGTAGTCGAGATAACTACACGAAGTGGTTTACACAGGAATCGGACGCACTGCACACTAGTTAGAACTAAATGGAATGGAAAGAGTACATCCCAATCCGTGGCTCTTGGGAAATTAGTGCAGTTTCCGGTTGAATAGTCTTCTAAATAGAGCGGGTCCTGGTTGTACAGCCAGCTTATCTGTGTCCATATTCAATCTTCTCTTGGGAAATAACTAACAGTCCAGTAATTTATGAACGAAGGAAATATTTTACCAGTTAAATAAAGTACACTTTTAAAATGTATACTAATAAATATTGTGACATAATACTCGACTTATTAATTCCAACAATTAATGTAATTAAGAGAACGTTTATTTGATTCATATAACAAATAACAAACTTTAAAACGTAATTTTTTACAGCTCCAAATAAAAAATGAAATGACATGGCGCCAATTTATTTTACAAACTCTCAGTTGTATGATATTCCCGCAAACGTACTTTCGATTTTGTTTGACACTTAGAGTGACCATGAAAGCCTAATAACCGTTTGAGTGATTTAATGCATTCTACGTAACGACGATATTATTTACATTTCAAATTATTTTCATCATAGAATTTAAAAGAGCATGTCCTTAAGCGATTTAAATAGTCATTAGCACTACTTCGGAAATAAAAATAAAATGTGACGTTCAAGTTTGTGTTTCGAATCGGCGAACTTTCTTTCTTTCTTTTCGTAGAATTATAACTCAATATTTCTAAAGCGCTCTCAAGAGAACTAGTGTCGCATATAAATGGCAGGAAGACAAAAGACAGTACTCCTATTGTCAGTCCAATAAATATAAAATCTGAGAAACAAATGCATAACACGTTTTTAAAAGTATAAGTTTCTCAATCAGAATATGATATTGTTTACACAAAATATAATTATCTGAGTGAAGTTTCACGAAATATTATATATATATATATATATATATATATATATATATATATATATATATATATATATATATATATATATATAAGATACCTTATAAGTTCGAGATGCATTAACTTAAGGATATTAATGTTATTCGGTGACAAACGTTGATATAGTTTTTAACAGAACATGAATTAAAACGCACATGTTCCTAATGTATAGGTGTCCTTATATTAAGTATACAGTTTTTGCTAATATAAATTATTTATTATAAAAAAATTTTATGATGAAATGCATTAAATATTATGCTACCTACTTACGTGAAACAAAAAGCGAATTTTAAAAATATGCAATACCTTGTTTGTTTATACTCGCGGACCACAGTTTTTTACAGTGTACTTGTATGGCAACCGGTGAATTTTTCGTCTAGACTGCACAATACTTGATGAAAGAAATTTATTGTGTTTCATTTTTTTGTCACCTGTTCAGGTACGTTTAGAATATATAGAAGAATCTATCATCAAAATAACGTACGCAAATCCCTTCGGAATGTATCAGAATAAGTAGACAGTATTCAAGGCAAGCCTGACACAGTTAGATTTCATCTGAGAAACTGTTATATGTGTAAAGAATTAATCTCTACGATGCGTGTTAATTTTGTGTAGTGATGGTTTACAAAAATAATAAGCCGAAAATTTGGTTACCATGTGCATGGAAAGTAAATTTATTGGCAGTGAAGCTACGCTGAAAATAATCTTTAGAATGTCAATACAGTGTTTAAGGAAAGTAAGATATTTTAAGAAATTGTAGAAATACTACGTTCGAGTCCATTTTCAGGGTAGGACTATTCCCACTACGGTAAATTCACATTTCGGATAAAATAACAAATACAATTTCAACTTTCGTTCTTGTTACAATCTCACAGGATTAATCAACTCTGTCCTGAATCATCTTGTATAGCATGTTTAAATATTTTCTGGTAGCGGCATAACATCGCTAAATATAGTCTTGCAATTAATCATGTACAAGTCCCCATTATAGGAAACAGCAGAGACATCAAACGTAATTTCACTGAACTTTGTAACTCAAGGACTCATTGTTTTGATTTATTGATCACGTCGAAATTTAGCATGCAGGAGTGAAACATATAAATCTCCGCCACCGATTATACTCGTAATATATGCAGTTTTTTTATATCGGGTCGAAAATTGCCAGAGAAAACGTATGCCTATACCAAGAAAATATTCTAAAAATATTTCTAAATATAGCTTGTGGTACGTCAAATATGAAATATTTTTGACGAGACGCGATATTTAGAATATTATATATCGTGTTGCGCGTGAATTTATGGTTACATTATAACGGTTTCTTGGTACAGCTAACTTGAACCTGGCCTTTTATCATAAATCCAATATAGTCGGTGTAATTAAAACAAAAAAATTGTCTGAAAGTTAGTAAATTAAGCAGGATATATAAGTAACACCCACGCAAAAGGTCATAAATTTAAAATACGGAAACTTGTTCTCAGGCAGAGGTGCTTCATAGTACCGAATACACAGCTATTAATTTTATAGAGGCAGTAACTCTATCTTGAAAACCGAATATTTTTTTACTGTGTAACTTAAACTTCATCAACACATTTAGTTCTTAATTACTGTTATTCTTTCCCTCCAATGACTTTGGGATGATTTTAGCACACTGTGTAATTATCTTCGTGATCTTTTTGTGTGTGTGTTTTTATTTCATTGAAAAATTTGCTTTCGTAGAGAGATATTGCGGGTAACAATTGAAAGAAGAAATTTTAATAGCCGCAGTTGGAATCGAAACCCAGGCTTACCGGACGCTAATTCAATGTTCACCCTCAGCGAAATCTTCCTCAGTCTATAACAAGCTCAGGCATCCTAAGTAGAACAAGTTATTAATAAAATAAATTTATGTTTTAGACGTAAAGTAGCTAACCTGACAAGCCAAACTGGCATCCAAATATAAGCACGAACCTAAAAAAACTTGTGAGCCATTTTAACGTACCACTGACATAGCGTGGAAATTGCAAAAGGGCTCAGATAGTTACAGCGCATGTATATAAAAACAATAAAAAGTTTGTGTGATTCCAACAGTAAGTAGTCTACCTAAATTAAAAAAAAAAATTATAATTGAATCTCTAGGACCGGAAGCAAATATATATTGCTGTTTATCTGCACACTTGAAAAATATATGTACGTTTGTAAGAAATATAATTATGTTGGTTGATAGCACAGATTAGGAAAAAACGTTATCTCCATTATATACAGCGTTGGATGTAAAACATTATTTTGACACGTGGCAGAGAAATTGCAATATTCATGTTTTTTTATGTGTTGGAAGGCTACAGTATAAACACGAAAGTACATTTTTCAAAAATATTTTAATATATTACAAGCTCTGCATTAGAACGGGTTTGCTGTCACTCCACAAATGTTAGTAATTTGTTTCGCCTTAAGAACGCTGCCTTCGTTGAGTCGTTGCGGGTACCGAGATAAATATATACAAGTTATGAGGCAGGACTCAGTCGCTTTTCAGTAAAGCGTTTTCGGGCGAAAATAATTTTCTGTAATGACATAAGGAAAATATTGGTACAGTAACATGTTTTTAACAATTTTTATTTTTATTTTTTTTTTTAGGAAAAAATTTATTTTTCGTATTTTTCATGGTTGTGAAATAACAGCCTTAAATATCCTGTAACAAAGTGGGTCGCACCAAAATAAACATAAAGACAGTGGTTGCACAACTAACGGTTCATCAGGTACTAAGCAACTTTAATATAATTTAACTATTAAAACTAGGTTTACACTTTCGGTATATTTGTCGCACAATAATAGGCCTACGGATTACGGTACGACAACATGACGCGCCCGGCCGGCTACTATATGTATCTAAGGAATCTGAATACGGGATTTCGCGTTTATCAGACATATTTGTTTAGATTTTTATTAAATGGTGGTTTATCTGGGTATATTAATGGTAATGCATGTAGAAAGTAAGCGAAATGTGTTTCACCAGCAAGGTTTGTGGTAACAAGCCTCCAAATCGATTGTATCAGTGTCTGCAGATAGAAAAAACATATATAATTGGTACAGTCCCTAATACTCTTCAATAAATAAATAAATAAATTATATATATATATATATATATATATATATATACACACAGGATGTTTCTTAAATTATGTGACAAACGTTGGGAGGTGATTCCTCATAAAATTGAGGTATAGCCACGCCAAGTCATTTTCGTCTAGTGCTATTTTTAAGTCCAGTTTTCCATACATTCCTGACATTCCTCCAGGCAAATTCCGGAAAAGAAGCCTTACAAAAGACCATGGCCTTGTATATGTTAAGAACGTGCTTTTCAACGGGACGTAAAAGCTTCTCTACAGTAAAATTGTCACCATTCACAATACATTACACTGTAGTACCAAGAATGCAGTGCATTGCAGCCACTGACTATTAATTTGTACGAATTATTTTCTCGTAAACGGTGCATTCTAGCGACTTGCGACAAGATGACCTTTTTTCGTTATTTAGACGTACTCTTCAGAAAGATAACATAAAATTTTCACAGAACCCAACGGTAAAAAAGTTCTGGTTAATGTGAGGGTAGCCACCCCTGTTATGTACATGAAAGGGAGGGTTCACCGAGCGGGTTCATAATAGCTTTGAGGATCTCAACGATACTAAACACTGTGCTGAAAATTGTAATCGAACTTAAAGTCGTTTCTGATGTTTTCTGGAAAAAACATTTTAAAAATGGATTTTCA
>PNEQ01104997.1:61726-72843 GCA_003012365.1 Medauroidea extradentata
TATATATATATATATATATATATATATATATATATATATATATATATATATATATATATATATATAATTATATCACTGAAACGAGAACACAAAAGCACAAAAATAAAACAATAAGATACATTAACAGGTTTTCAGTGTTTTTCACTCAAACGAGGCTATCTCGATAATCGTCACATATTGACCCCATGTTCAAATGAACATTTTTGATCACAATGACCAGTACTATCACGTCCTAGAATATTGCCCTTTCCTCCAGACTCACCCTATATATATATAAATCTTCAACTCGCAATGCAAAAAAAAAAAAAAAAAAAAAACGTACTTACGTACTTAACGAGGATTCTGCGGATAAAGAGTTCAACTTGGTAGTTTGTATAGCAATAATACAGTTTTATTTTAGATTGTTATATTTTAGTGGTTTGGAAACAGTACCGAGGAAATTGTGTAACATGTGTTAAAAAAATGGTACAAGTTTAAAAAATGCTTTTAAAAAAATGTATATATATAAATATATATATATATATATATATATATATATATATATATATATATATATATATATATATATATATATATATATATATATATATATATATATATATATATATATATATATATATATATATATATATATATATATATATATATATATATATATATATAAAGATGGAAATACCTAAAACCTTACTGACTTATGGTACAATTACTACATAAACACGGAATGAAATTCTTAAAACTAATTTTCTTAGACTGTGTTCCAATCGATTAATTTGGCGTATTTAATTAGATAATAAGCAAGTTACAATTATAAGGTAGTAGAAAGACTAATATGGCTCATTTATTGCGAACTACGTTAAAACAATAATTAAACAATTTGAAGTTTATAAAGTAATCTTAACTTTCAAACGGCAACTTATAAGAATAACAGAAATTACAAAAAATTTTAGGAAATTATTAATATCACGAAAAAGTTAAACAGTAAAATAACAATTCTGTATCAAGAAATATAGTTCCACTCATTTTATCAACCTGCAGAAATTTCATATTACAATCACAAATATATTTATTTGTGAATATATTTATCAGATGCCATTTAATAATAAAACGACGTAGTTAATGTTATGGTAAATTGCTATTTTATTATTAAATTATTCAATCATTTCTTACATACTGCAAAACTAAACAAACAGGAAACTACGCAGTGTAAGATTCAACGTGTTTTATTTTTTAAAAAATATAATTAAAACCCTTAAAGCATTCAATAATACTCAGAGTAATAGAACTGAAGAGGTAAATATCATTTAAATACAGTTGCTTGAAGTTTATCTAACCATACCTGAGATAAAACTTCGTATATTACCAACGTATATTACCCACTCTGCAAGTCTAAATGCCACATTTATGAAGTTTTTTTATAGGTAATCTGTAAACTTAAACCTTATTACACAATTACCTTTGTTGTGTGCCTAGTGTGTCCATGAGGTTAGTTAGTACTTAAAATATAAAGTCATACAAAAGCGTGGAGTTTTTTTTCCTTCAAGCACATAAAAAAGTTACTTGAAGTCGGTTTTTCTATCCGCATTTAATAAGAAGTCAAAAAATATAATTACTTTTACTGACTCATATTTCTAAGTCTAACATGCTCTTTTAGTGTTCATGCCGCAATGCAAACACGGGCAGGACTTAATTTCATAGGTAAGAGTTTGAAAGAGCTAAGTTGTTTCAAGCACGAGGACGCTCAGACACTTTATTTCATATGCGTTTGTTTTAACCATCCAAAGATACTAATCATAATCCTGCAAAGAAACGTGTGATTTATAGATAAGGTATGTACTTTGTCCTCCAAAGGTACACTTGCACGAGGAGGTTTTGTAAGGTACTGCTGATCTGACAACTACTACTGTCGTTGGTTACTCGTTACATCTTTTATCCTAAATAATTACGACGATTAACTATGTTTCCTGGTACTTGAAACATGTACTCGTTCATAAGAAATATTAATGTGCTGTATTGTCTAACACTGCAATTGAACGAACTCCTTGGTAATGATTATATCTAGTCCAGCCTTTCAACGAGCTCATACATGTAATTTCAGAAACTAAATTTAATGTATTTTGTCATCTAACAATGTATTAACTGAATAAACAATGGTATAAAGGAAAATTAACATAGACAGCACACGGAACCCTGCAATCGAAATGTAAATGCACGGAAAACAGAAAAAGGCATGTCAGAATAGATATTAGGACAAATGCACTTGTTCGAGGAATATATATATATATATATATATATATATATATATATATATATATATATATATATATATATATATATATATATATATATATATATATATATATATATATATATATATATATATATATATATATATATATATATATATATATATATATATTCATATACATATATGCTGCCACATCAGTGTAGATTCAGTAGAGAATGGTGGAACCAGCCAGACAGTGTCAGATGTGCCGCTGTTGCGCCCGGCGGGGGTGTTGACCTGCTGTCGCGGCCGAGATGCTAGTGGAAGATGGATGCTGCACAGCATCCCATCTCCCTGGACCCACCGCGTCAACTTCCTATCTCTCTCCACACACACGTACTCACATGACCGGTCCTGGCAGCCGCCTACGACACGACGTTCAATTGATCATCGCCGTCTGCGACGTATCTGAGGACTCCTTGCGAGTTCCTTGGCTTCTGAGAAAATGGAGGAGCTGCCTTGAGAGTTTGTGAATTCTACAGATTAAACCAAGGTCCACGATCTTCACTCTTCGGTTGTCTTCGAGATTTGTCGCTAACCTCACACCGTTGAGATCAACAGCTTGGTCCGGTGGTCGGGGCAGCCATCTATCGGGGATCCTCATGCGAAGAGTGTGAAGTGATGTCCGTATTCTTCCCCATTCTCATTCCGTCTGTGTGTTCAAAACCTCGCCTCTCTTCACCATACATCGAGCTGGCCAACGATAAGTGCTTCTCTATTTCTATTTCTCCCTCTCTTTCTCTCTCCGTCTTGCTCTTTCTTCTCTCAGCCAATGCAGGCAACAACATTCTCCTCTCAACATCCCTTTCTCAAGACGGACACAACACGAGGACACCAAAGATTTGGTATGTTTGTGTGTGAGAGCCACAAGATCAACGCTGCATTAAGGGCTTCACTTATCAGCTTTTGTAATGCAGTGTGTATCATATTCACGTGCAAGCCACTTGATTGGTGTACAGTGCATTGTAATCTATAACTTCATATGGGGCGTTAAAAAGTAACAAACCTATCAGAAGGCTCCCCAGGGCGAGGGCATCACACACCGAACTGCCGCCTGTTAAGTATCCATGCTTGCCCGGAGGATGACATGAAGTCCCACAATAGTGAGGAACTAGGATGCGGGAAGGAAGGAAAACGGGAGACCCCCGAGCAAACTAGCTGACCGGTGACATCGGGACCCGACCCTGCCCGGACCGCCTTGGCAGAGGGAGAGTTGTCTGACCACTGGGCCACGGCGCAACCTCCTTCTCCCCGGTTAAATGTTAACCATAAATTGTTATTTGTATGAAGGGTGGTGCGGACATGTACCATCAGTGCATGTTCATGAACGTAATATATTAAAATTCGGGTGGTTATTTTGTTCAGATACGAAAGCCAGGTAAAACTTATGTTTAAACCTTTATCAAAGGGATTTCAACATTTACAGTACTTTCGCCATGTATCAAAAATGTTGACTAAAATGCTCTGTTACCACTTTTCAAATATTTAAATGACGCCGCTACCGATTTTATTAATGTTAGAGGGATGATTTTACAAAATACAAACAAGCACTTTTAACAGCTTCGTTACCATAAGCTTAAAACAAAAAAATTGTCCTCAACATCACGTAGTTTCTTATTTACGTACACAAAAGTATTCCCAAACCGATTACTTTAAGAGTGCGTACCTCCCTTATAAAGAACTTTAGGACATAGGTCTCTATGTTTTCGTCATATTTTGTTACCAGGAACCACATCCCACAAGATGTCGGTTTAATTTAGACTTACTCTGTCTCTCAGTCTCTCTCTCTCTCTCTCTCTCTCTCTCTCTCTCTCTCCATATATATATATATATATATATATATATATATATATACACACACACACGCGCACGCTTGTACGTGTATGTATGTTTGTTAGAATATTTGCAACGCAACTCAGGGCAGTGCTTTTAACAACGAATTTGCGAAGTTTTGTTCTATTGTTTGTGCAAAATGTGAATTTATTTTTAATTTTAATAGCAACATGATAATTTTATATTCCAGTATAGTCACTTGAACGGGAAAATCGGAAACACGTTTTCGACCTTGCTATTTTTATAATTTGTCACAAACCCAAAATATTTCTGACCAAAAGTTGAAGTGACTAGCTTTCCCCGTAATATGTTTTAGTTTTATACTAATTTGTATAAAATCAACATTTTGTTTTATCAGAATTTGTACCAAATAAGCCATAGTACAATAAAACCGAAACCGCACATCGTATGCCAAAAACTATGGAGAACATAATAAAAAAAGTCTCATATTGCATTAAATTTTTTTCTTACCGCTTAAAAGTAATGAACTTTTCATTATACGGGGTTAGTCAAAGAGAAACACATTTTTTAACGGCAATAAGCCTAAATCAATGCATCGCAAGTCAAAATATGTGGGACTACGACAAAAGAGCAGAAAGTTTTACCAAATGAAAGTAAAATTCACCAAAATCCACTAAAATATTATTATGCGTGTTTAGGTATTTGTCGCGTAAATCATGGCTTTCAGTGTTTTTGTGTTCACTGCAGGAAATACCAGAACGTTTAGGCGTACTTACTATACGACTGATTTCATCCGCATTTCCTTGAACTGTGTGGATAAGTGTCTTGCTGTTAGACTTTTTCAAGTGTGAAATATAAAAACTTAAGTCAAGTAATGCGTATGTGTGTGTATGTAGGGTTTTGCCTGCATATTAATTTTCAGTTAAATAGCATGTTCGTGACTTCTTTTCACATAAACATACCTTGTTATTCTTTCTTTTGTTCAGAAACGAATCAAGGTGCCATCATCAACAAAATGAACTCATAGTCTTGTGCCATGTAGCGAGTAGATAGAACCAAGAAATGTGACTGAGCACAGCTGACAGTATTAGCGATATTTGTGCCGGCGTGCTGCATTCTTGCCTAGTGTTCCATTGGACATATCAGGGGCTGTTTTACCAATATGACAGATGGATTTAAAAAAAAAGATGGCTGAATTTAACAGTGATGCGTTTGTTTTGTGGCGACCATATTAAATCTAAACAAACTGATAAAGTAACAAGAAAGGGTTTCATAAGCATAAATTCTGTATCATGAGATAGAGGGGTCCAGCTTAATGTATATGAAGGACAGCATGTACATTCAGATAGGCGGAAAAAGTTCACAGATGAAGGGCGCATATCTCACTTCAAGAGAAAATTACGTTCAGAATCTGATGGAGAGCCTGTCTCGATTTCTCCTTGTGTTCCTCAGTTTCAAAATTCTGTTTATACAATAACTGGTTTTATTGTGGAAAAAAGCATGAATTGATGATCCTGTAAGAGGAAAAAACATGCTGTAAAATTGACACTGAAAAGTTTGACAAAGCTGTGAAACGTGTTCGTAAAGGAAAAAGAAATAAATGGGCTAGAGATATACTTGAACGCTTGGACCATTGTTAACAATACTTTTTCAGCTGATGCTATATATCATCACTAAAGCGATGTTAACTTCCGTACTTTCCGAGAAATACTTATAGAATTTCAAGGAGTTTATAGCACCTGTACTATACAACAACTGACTGACAGTAAGGCCACCTACGAGAAGAAGAAAGGAATCTGGCCTTGGAATTTGAAAGGTATGAAGAACACACAAAGCAATTGAAGAATTACAGGACATGATGAAAGAAGACGTTTACAAAGCGAATTGGAAGCCTATGCAGAAAAATGTATGATGACCAGAATATCTGAGTTTTTCGTGGTTCAGTGTTGTTTTCTAAAAAGAAAAAAATGGGTATAATAATGATGTTACATTCTCCATCAAAGTGGGATATATTGGTTAAATTCCACAACATAGGAATCAATAGTAAGAGCTCTGAAGACGAAAAATTCGATATTATAATGGATCTTGGTGAATTTTATTTTTATTAGGTAAAATTTTCTGCTCTTTAGTTATGGTGCGACATATTTTGATGTGCGGTGCATTGTTTCGACTATTTGCAGTTTAAAAATGATGTTCCCTTTGACGAAACCTGTATAATAAAAAGTGCTTTACTTTTCAGCTGAAATAAGTAGATTTTTAAGGCAATATGAGAACATGTTTTTGTTCTGCATAGTTATTGGAAAACGATGTGTGGTTTCGGTTTTCTTGTACTATGGCCGTTTCAGGACAAATTCTGAAAAAAAAAAAAAAAAAAAAAAATGCTGATTTTATGTGAATTCGTAATAAATTAAAATATAGTACGGAAAAAATTAGGCACTTTACCTTTCGGTCTGAAATATTTTGCTTTTAAAGTTCGCCGTTTTCGATTTATTTTGTTTTTTTAATGTTTTCGGGTACTAATCCCGGATAAAGAAGAAATTATAAGAGGATTTTCGTGAATTTTGGATATGTTGTAGCAAATTTTGTGCCCTTTAATTTTTTCAGCACAAATTTTGCCGTTTTCGACTTAATAATTTTTTCGGCATTTTCCGAGACAAATTCAGGAAAAAAAGTAAAAATCGGAAGGCGAATCTCTGGATTTTGGATATTTTATTCTATTTTATTCTACGAATTTTTATGTGAAAAAAAAAAAACTTTTTTTTGTGCAGTTTGTCCACAAATCGACCCATATTTCTTACATCTTTTCTGGACTACATAGTGGCCAGGATATTCTGACGGCGGTTCTGCATTCAACCTATGCTAAACACTGAGTATGCGTTTAGATATTAAATATATATACATATATTAAAATTTTAATTTTCACTCACAATACTCATCTTTTCCTGTACGTCTTTGCAGATACTTCCCTATGGAAGGCATCGCAACATCCATCACGACAAACACCCGAAGCCTTCACGCCGCTAATGACAAAATATCCCGAAATATACTCTAGCGAATACATGAGGCCATCGTTGTGTAGTGGTTAGACAGCGCGCCTTCTAAGTCAGCATTCCAGCTTCGATTCGTTGTGGGATCACTCCATTATTACAGGCGGAAAACGTGAAGAATGTACCGATTACTAGTGAGTTTTCTCGGGTTTATCCCGTTCCCCCCGTCCTAGCATGACGCTACCGTTCCACATTATCTTATCACATTTAACGGCGCTCAATAGCTTCTTGTTTAGGGAGCCGCCTATCTTAAGGGCGCGATCTGCCACAATTTTCATCATCATTATTTTATTTTGTATTTGTACCAGATATTTTTCCCTTATTTTAGACACAAATTGTGATTAAATCTTCCTCTTAGGAAATTTGTGTATCTCTAATAGTTTTTGGGTAACGGTTTTGTGTACGCTAGTAAAACCAACTGGCATACCAAACCGAAAAAATTTACAGTGTATAACAATGTTGTTGGCTATGATTTGACACATAAAAAACCGAAAGTAAAATGTTTTTGTATTTATAAGAATTGTTGAATTTTGAAATGAAAATTTAATAACTTCAACAACTTTTTTTAAAAAATACAGAAGTGACGGAGCATAAGGGCGACCTTGAAGCGTGTCAAACGACTCATCGATACTACGAACGAAACGTTGAACTAGCGTGCAAGGTTCCCACCAATCCATTTATACTGTGGGACTCTTAAGCGTTAAACACATATCTGTATTGGTGGAAAGTCTGTAGCAAAGTTCAGTGTTCGTATCTATCTGAGTTTCGAGTATTTCCGGTTAGTACATTTTGAAAAACGGCAGACTAAGAGTCCGTTTTATGTTTGAAAGGTCTTGAAACAGTATTTTTTATTAAGGGCGCGGTCTACCGCAATTTTCATTATCATTATTTTATTTTTTATTTATACCAGATATTTTATTTTCTTATTTTAGACACAAAATGTGACTAAATTTGTCCCTTATTAAATTTTTCTATCTCTCATAGTTTTTGCGTAATAGCTTGTGAAATATCATATTTTGCATGTTTTCGTTTTAACGACTACACTAAAACCAACTGATATACCAAACTAAAAAAAAATGACAGTAGATAAAGACATTGGAGGCTACAATGACATGCTCATAAAGTTAAAGAATAAAACTTATTTGTATTTTAAAAGAATTATAGAATTTTTAAAATTTTTATTTTTAGTTTCAGCATTTTTTAAATACAAATAATTTTTATTCTTTAATTTTATGAGGATGTCATTGAAGCCTGCAATGTCTTTATCCACTGAGATTTTTTTGAGTTTGGTATATCAGTTGGTTTTAGTGTAGTCCTTAAAACGGAAACATGCAAAATATGATTTTAACAAGCCATTACGCAATAATTTCAGAGGTAAAAAAAATTTCATAAGAGCCACATTTAGTCATATTTTGTGTCTTAAATAAGAAAAAAAACCTGGAACAAACCAAAAATAAAAAAATGGTGATGAAAATTGCGGTTGACAGCGCCCTACTGTTTAAACAATGACATTCCGTCCATATCCGAAGTGTGTTTTCTTTTCGTTCATTAGATCAATGGGCGCATTTCCAAATACTATAGTACAAATAATTTTAAAAAAATTACGACACACTGCAACGCATTTGATGCGCGTGTAAGAAATGTCCTCACCTTACCTGGTTTTCAACGACGGAATACAAATTGTAAACAAAATTTGAACGTATTTATTCACTAAAGTAACAATTCTAATAATTATTATTTGAAAAAAAAAAAAGTATTTATTGTTAAATTTCTGGGGAACTGCTGGTATATGAGAAACTTTGTCAATTATTTTTTTCTTAATACATAACACTTATTTATTCTTTTCAAAACTTAAAGTTCTCAAATAATTTTTTTTTTTTTTTGGATTTTACACTCTAAAACAATACCAGTTTTAAATAATTGTATTAGTGAAAACTGCTTGGCATTATAAATCGGGATTGGTGCATAGTTACAAATATAATGGTGTGTAGTTACAGATTCTGGATGGAATAGTTTAAGCTAATGTAATCATTGAAATCAGTAAATATTCACAGATTTGTCATTAGTTTTCACTGATTCAATTAGTTTAAGCTGATCTAACCGGAATAAGCAAACATCTGACATATAACTAAACGTTCGCTATTTCTCACTTAGAGCTGTTTTACCAAATGTTTTAAGAAATTAAACGTGTGACTTGTTTGGTTTAAAAAAAATATTCTTTGAAATTTATTCATAGAGAATCAATTTATTTGAACCTTGATTCACAACTTCAACTCTGTTGTTTCAAGCTAAGTTGACAGATGCCTTAAGCACTTGGTTCTCCACCCCACTTTAAGCAAATGCTGAGATAGTTCTTCATTAAAGGTAATAACTGATACTTTCCCAGTTTTATACGTCTCAAGCAAAGTGACTTACTAAACTTTGGACAAGACGGTAAGATCTACTTGCGCTATTCTTATACATGCAGTGAGATATGTGAACTAGAAAATATTGATTACTTACGTAAGGTATTTTCGCTTTATGGACGCTGAATGTGACTTGGATATAACCAGCAATGTGTCTAACGCCACGTTATACTTTAGATGTAAAATGAAAATTTTCTCTACTTTTTGTCCGCCAAAGTGTCTCGGTGTCAAAATCGAAAGTTTCTTCAATGTTATTTTGGAACAGCGATATTTTGTAAGTTCCATGCCAAATAAATTGAACGACTGTTTCAAATATTAAATACAAACATACATTTAATTGATCAAAGCACGCCAGAAGAAACTGCTTTAATATTCAATATTGAAAAAGACCTTCTAAATCAGAGGTTTTGCAGAAAAGTTTCAAAGGCGTCTTGATGATTGCGAACATTACACTTCCGTTTTCGTCAGTTCAATATATAAGGAAATACTGACGCTTACTGACATTTTCTTAAGCTGGGATATCGAACTGTGGAATTTTTCCTGATATCAACAGCAAACGCGAAATTGTCTGTGCATGATAAGAAAACAGTGAAATTTTATAATGTGTGTTGTACTTTACGTTTGGTGAACTGCCAACAACATTTACTGACTTTTCAAAATATTATTCTAAGTCAGGAAAAAAATATTGTGTTTCTGATCCTCGTGTTTTCTCACAGAAGATCGAATCGTTTATGAATCAACTTGAAATTTCTATAAATTTGGTGTCCAAACCCTGACTAATGAGTTAGCGAAAATAGGCGAGACCACATAGTCAACGACCGGCATCTCTCCCCCTCTCTCTCTGAGTATGTGTGTTTGACCGTGAGCGCATGAGTGCAGCCCAGGGCGCTACAATGATAATAACAGACGCTCATTAATGTAATTACTACGCCGAGACACAATGACCCGTTTCTGCCCAGCCAGTCTGTTTGGAACACTCCAGTATTCCCCCTCCCCTACTCCAGCGTGTTACATCATCCCCTCCCCCCATACCCGTCGCTACTTCCCCTCTCTCAACTATACGAGCAGCGTACTTGGTCACGAGCGTCTGTCTGGGCCGCGTTAAATTTCTCGCTCCTCAAAAATACTAGGGAGCAATCGTTTATCCTCAGCGATTGAGTGTAAAGGCACCACGACATGTATTCACTTTTACTAGAGGTTCATAAACTCACAAAACTCTCATACGATTCAGCGCACAGCATTATTTGATTCTTTGAACTTGAATAAACTATCTTAAATGAACCCAAACTAACCTAAACAGTCTGCCTCAAGGGACGGAGATAGGAAGGAAGTTATCTGGCTCAATCGCCGACGATGAACGAATGCCCACGCCAACCAGGAGCTCGTTACTCGGTCGAGCGGTGACTGTCTCGCATTCGATTGCATTGTGAATTAGTACACCCAAACGTTTTTCCTATTTATTTCCCGATTATGTCTGCACTGTATTAATATTTGTATTTAAAAAATATAGAAGTAACATTGCAAGTTCCTATGTGTATATATATATATATATATATATATATATATATATATATATATATATATATA
>PNEQ01104998.1:0-66615 GCA_003012365.1 Medauroidea extradentata
TACCCCATTTTTAACCAGTTTAGGGCCGAATTCGGAAAATATATTTTAAATGGTACTTGGGATACTTACAAAAGCACCAATTTAAAGCAAAGAGTACTTCGATATCTCGATTGATTCGATAGATATGGAATGATAATCGAAAACACATTTCACGTATTTTCACCCCTTTAAATAAAGAATTTCGAAACGATTTTGAGTCAGTCCTGCCATAGAAATTTGTAAAAGTAACCAATTAAAGTTAAAATCACGACGAAAGCCAATTGTGTTTCAAAGATAAAGACGATTCATTAAAAACACATTTTGCCCCTTTTGACTGTCTGGGGGTTGAATTTCAAAAAAACCTAAAACTACTTTTTGGGTATTTACGTAAGCAATATTTTGAAGTGAATATCAACTCTCTATCCCGAAGGGTTCGATAGATATCAATAGTTGTTTGGAAACACATTTAACGTCTTTTCAGCCCCTTAAAAGTTGAACTTCGAAAAATCCTTAAATTGGCTATTATGCATTTTTACGAGTGTCCTATTAAAGTAAAAAATCACGATGATAGGCCGTCAGGTTCGAGCTCTATCGACGTTTCTTCGGAAACACATTTCACCCCTTTTCACCCCCTTAGAAGTAGAATTTCGAAAAATCCCTTCTTAGTGCTCGCCTACGACCTGAAGGGAACCCCCACAAAAATTTCACGATTCTAGGTCCAGTGGTTTGGGCTGCATTTTGATATGTCTGTCAGTCAGTCAGTCAGTCAATCAGTCACCTTTCATTTTTATATATATAGATTGAGTAGTCGAGGCGTATTATTAAATTACAAACAATAGTTGATTGAATATAATAACCCTGACATATATAACTAAAATTGTTTCTACATTGCAAGATGTTCGTTTCTACACAAGTTTAATTAAATATGCTATTGAAACATGGGACCGTGCAATGCTAAGGGTATTCTGTAGCTATACATTTATAGGGAATGGCATCTGTGTTTTTGCTAATAAATGACTATTTTCACATTTGCCAAATTAACCACTTCTCTACAAGTTAGTACTAAATGTGTTAAATGTATCTTCTCACACATTTACTACAACTCACCTCGTACGAAGTTTCGTAATTTAGATTTATTTGTATTACAGTACATCCTAAGTTACACGTACTTCCCACACTCATTATAAAGTTGAGTATACTGTGTCAGTAATACAAATAGACATCCCTGATGCCGAAGGTTGTGAGGCTGCAGTCGTCTGGTGGCGAGCGGTTCGTTTAGGGACTTGAACCAGCGACCCTCTCACTGGCACGACGAGTGGAGGGTAGCCCATATTGTCTTCTAGGTGACCATAATGAGACAGACCCCGTTTGCCTTGCTACTATGCTCTGCATTGTAGTCTTGTTGACCTTCATTGCACTGTGTTTGGGAGAGGGGCGGGTGTTGCACAGATGTAACACCAGCCTACTTGCATATTTACAGGCTGTTGAACCTTAGAACAGCAACTCTGGGCAGCAGTAGTAACTGTTATTACAAGAACTAACTCAGTCAAGTATGGCGCCAACATTTCACACAGTTGCCAAAGATTTTTTATTCCAAGGCGGTGATTGTCTTCTATTTGTGCCGGGGCCACGGTGGCCGAATGGTCAGACCATTTGCCGATCCGGGTTTGATTCTCTGCGGGGTCGATCCCAGATGTACGCATGTGGGAATCGTGCCGGGTGATGCAGTTCGACGGCAGGCTTTCTTGGGAATGTCACCCACCAACGCCAAAGACCTCGATGTCAAGCGCTGACCAAAATCTCTCACTCCTATTTGTGCCGATATACCGAAAACTGGAGTTATTTTGGACATATGGGGCTGATTTTGTGCCACTTGAAATATTGATTCTGTGGTAGTTTACTAATATTATTTTTATTTTTAGTGGATGGTTCAACAATATGGTTTATAATACTCAAGTAAATTTACTTATTTCTTAAATAAACTGAAAATAAAACATTGTGTCACAAAGCCATTCCGGTTTCATGCTGTATTCACTCACTCTGACGACTAGTTTGGCAGCCGAAATAACGTGGTGGGAACCGTGTCTGATACAAGGACTGATACTTTGGAGCGTCATACCGCCAATTATGTATATTTTTTACTATAGACGAGGGCGAGCGGGCGTTGCGCGAGTAACGAGTCGCGTGGCAGGCGGTGTTTGTCGGTAATTACCGAGGGCGATGACGTAACTTCACCCTTCTCCCCCCTTTCAACCGAGAGACGCCTGTGGTCAGAATCACAATGGCCTGCGCGACGTGACGCCACGTGGGAAACTAGCGAACATACCGCACCCCTTCATGTAACGCTTAGGCGAAATGTTTCATTCCCCCAGGCGCCGACTGCGCGCGGCCCCTGCAACGTAACACCCTCTCACGCGTTTACTAAAGCTCACAAGCTGGAGTGGGGTAGGTTTCCCTAGTCATGTGACAGTGTTTTGTCGATCACCAGGATCTTCATCAATGCCTGTAATGCGGAAGAGTTTCTAGGTGACGGGGGGGGGGGGAAACACCTACTTTATACAGTCCGCGCCACTTTAGTTGGCGGTTAGCATGTTTAGTAATGGTGAAGGGCATTCCATGAATCCGAACACTAAGTCAAGACACAGCATACTCCGGAATGAAAACATCGACCCCAAGTACATAAGGCATTCAAATAGGAAATTGTATTAGTAATGAAGAGACGGGAAAAATTCGCGGGTTCACTAACCAGTTGGCTAGCCTTCTAGAATATCCGTGTACTCGTGCAGACAGTATAGATCTTCAATAGCTGCTGGTTGATACAGTGGTATGGGGTACGTTAAGGTATATTTTCATTATTGGCTCAGAGACTTCCAGGAGATGCCAAATAAGTCAACGGCCAATTGCGAAAGTGACACGAACTTACAGTTGCTGGAATTCTAGCGTGTGCGTAAAAGAAATTGCGAATTTTTCAGGTCCCTAGTCATGAACGCCTATCCTCTCTTCTACTTTCTCCGCTCGCCAGCCGCCAAGTTAGATGGCGCGGGCTGTACCTTGTGGGTGAAATAGTTTGCTAAATGCAATGATTTACACGCTATAGTTATAGCCACAAACATTTCGCGAAAATAATTTCGCCCCAAGTTTGTTTCAGTGCTTTACGTTTAATCAGTGATCGGAAGTTAACTCTCTCGTGTCTTGAGATTCTGTCGGCAACTCTCTCGTGTCTTGAGGTTCTGTCAGCTAATCAAAGACGTATGGTGTTGCAGTAACCTTGTTCTGATTGGCACAGTCAAATGAGAGACGTCACTTCGCAAATTCAAGCTTCCAATAGCCATGAAGCAGAGATATAGACGTGCACGTAAGGCAATGAAACAAACTGGGGGAAAATTTTTCTCGCGGAAAGTTCATGGCTCTAGCTATAGGTAGAGACACTGGCAAATCGCGGGAAAAGTTGATTGTTTGCTAGACTCCAACATACTATGTATAACACTGAAGGTTTTGCACTTATATTGGCTATGGTTTATATGAAGCACTGTGTCCCTCTTCAACAGACCCAATTAGAACTGAACAATTGTAACACAGAACGTATGTGGTTTGCCAGAAAACTGTTCGCACGTGTCACGATTGAGATACTACAGTTTATTGGAGACTATGTTAAATATTTTCGCGATTTTCCAGTGTCTCTAGCTATAGGTGGTTTACGAAAACATTAAGTACTTTTGTAACCCCAGTTACATCTATCCTTTCAGATAATATTTCGTTTCCTGACAATCTTTATTGTGAATAAGTCATAATAACTAAGGTTAAGTCTACTACAGGTGTAAAGAAAATGTTTTCTTATGGGAGAGTTCGACACGGGGTAAATTTCTGTCGTTAGTTTCGCTGCTATCACTAAGGGATTAGACAAAATACGAAACCATAGTAAAATTAAATTAAAATAGGCTTGGAAATGATAGAAGTCATTAAATTTAATTTTAAAGTGAAAATAAACCAATTTTGCATTTTAAATTATCAAGATAAAGGAAAGCTCTGTGATTGGTCAATTTTCACCCCTTACCTATACAGCGTTCGAGCGGCAGAAATTTTCCCTGTGACAAACTTTTAACATTGATCTTTCTAGCCTAAACCTAACTAACAATCCAGCTTATACATTGTATCACACTGTAACGCCTTCTGTGCCACGAACAGACCTTACCAGAAGACGTTACAAAGTGTAAGTTAAGCAAGGGATGGCTATATTGGAAATTTAATAACTTCAACACAAACTCAACATGTTCAAATTATGGGGTGGATTCAGTGAACAAAAAGGCGCCGCTCAACTTAAACATTCTAAATTTAATGCACTGTAAATTTATAATAGCTTTGATTCATTTGCAATATAGCCTACCAACAAATCCAAAATGTAACATGTCAGAAATCAAAAAGTTAACACCCGAGGTCAGATAATTAATATTTTTTAATTGTTTTTCCAGACAGTATAGTCTTCGTGAGTGATCACTTTTTTTTTATCACGAACAGCCTTTAAAACATACAGGATGTCCCAAAGGAAAGGGTAATATTCTAGGATGTGATAGTACTGGTCATTGTGATCCAAAAAGTTAGTATGGACATGCGGTTAAAATGGGACAATTGTCAAGATAGCCCTATTGTAATGTAAATATTGATAAGCTCTAGGATTGCAGTTATTGTTGTATTTGCAGTTATGTCCCTCGTTTATGTTACAAGGAAATTGTAATACACAATGAATAGCACACTTATTCTTTTCCATAGCTGTGATAGCAGTATTACATACACAACAATTTCGTCTCATGTCACATCAAACACAACGTCCAAGTTTACAATCCACATTAGTCGGTTAGCTGTGTACATAAACATATTTCCATGGCAATGCATTGCCTCCTTGATTAGGATGCGACCTGCAAGTAGGAACATAACTGCTAATGTAACAATATCAGTAATTTTAGAGCTTATCAATGTTTACATTTAAATGGGGCTATCTCGACAACCGTCCCATATTCACCCCATGTTCATATGAACATTTTTGATCATAATGACCAGTAGTGTCACCTCCCAGAATATTTTCCTTTCCTTCCGGTACGACCTGAATAAGATGTGTACCATTCTTGTTAGCTTGATATTTTGAATACAGTTCTTTCGATTTCACCTCGTTGTAGTATTGACTATGTTAACTGTTTGTACTTATTTTTTTCGCGGCAAATGGCGAATAGTTATTCGAGATTATGCTCAGAATAACAAATGGCCACTGGTAAACTTAACTAACTCAGGTTAGGTTTTGAAAAACGGAAGAGGAAATTTTGTCTTACCTATTCTGCACTTGTGAGCTTCTGTAAACGATTTTCGCGACCTGCCCGGGTTTGTACAACGCCGCCTTTGTGCGTGACGCAACCCCTTCCTGTACTTGCGAGGAAGTTGTTTCGCCAACGCTAACTACTGGGCCACCGAGGTAACAAAAATAAAAATTTTGGGAAAGGAGAAAATACCGAGGGTCTCATTAACTTGATGGATACAGTCAGAAACTGAAAATATATAAAATAAATAGAAAGATTAAAATACAAGTAATTAATAAACTGTTATTTTTTCGCTAGTTATAAACCTTGCACTTGCCCATGAGAAAGAAATAGTTCACGTGTACGTTGGGTAAGCCTTTTATTTAAATTGCCTTGGAACGAGTTAAGGGCGCGATCTACCGCAATTTTCATCACCATTTTTTTTTTTTATTTTTTAACTGTACCGAATATTTTATTTCTAATTTTAGACACAAAATGTGACTAAATTTGGCTCTTATGAAATTTTTTGATCTCTCATAGTTTTCGCGTAATGGCTTGTTCAAGTCATATTTTTCATATTTCCGTTCTAACGACTACACTAAACCCAACTGATATACCAAACTAAAAAAAATCACAGCGGATGAAGACATTACAGGCAACAATGTCATGCTCATAAAAATAAAGAATAAAAATTACTTGACTTAAAAAAAATACTAAAACTGAAAATAAAAATTTTAAAAATTCTATAATTTTTTTAAAATACAAATAATTTTTGTTATTTTTTTTAATGAGCATGAAATTGTAGCCTGCAATGTCTTTATCCACTGTGATTTTTTTTAGTTTAGTTTATCAGTTGGTTTTAGTGTAGTCGTTAAAACGGGAACATGCAAAATATGACTTTATCAAGCCATTACGCGAAAACTACGAGAGATAAAAAAACATTCATAAGAGACAAATTTAGTCTTTTTTTGTGTCTAAAATAAGAAGAAAAATATCTGGTACAAATAAAAATAAAATAATGATGGTGAAATTTGCGTTAGACCGTGCCCTTAATACTGTCAGTGCCCCTGTTCCTACCATCCTAAAAAATGTCTGGTGCAGGAACAGCGTACGTCTGCACATGCACCAAACCTCCATGTGACGCAAGTGCGAGGATATGGCATGCAAGTTCTTAACACCACAACTGTCCTTTGATTCAGCGCTCACATTTATTGGCATTTCAAGCTAACATAGACCAAATAAAGCTAACCTTAATTAAACCCGTCACAGTGAAAGGGGACACTGGGCGGTTATAGGCTACTTTGTTTCATGTAAGTTTGGTAAAATATGACAGCAGATAATTATGGGCAATATTTTTTTATATTTTGGGATTTGTGACACAATGCAAGTCATTTTTAGTTCTAAAACGAGCCGGAAATGTCCATTTCACCATTTACACTGCTAAGTTTGTCGTGCATTCTACCACAAATAAAAAAAATTATTGCCCACAAGTAGCTGTAAAATTTTACCGAACTTATATAAAACAGAGTATATAACTTACACCAAGCGCGTAGGCCACCGTGCGACCATGTAGTTTCTCGCAGAAGAGATACGAAGCGCCATAGTCGAGCCTATTTCGTTTCCTACCTGCTATAAATTATCGGCTTGTATAAAAAGGGCTGGGAATTTTTAACTTCAGATTTTTGGAGATTCCTAAAAAAAATATTTACTGTGATGAAAAGGTAGAATAACATTTGGAGAATGCATTTTCGCAAATTCTAAAAAGCTGTTTCCATATCAGGCCACTAGATAGAAACACGAACAATCGTATTGGGTGTTAAACTTGCTGTAATTTGTAGGAAGTTATAAAAATATAAACTTCAATAAATTTTTCAGATTTTAATTTACAAGTTGATTGTTTAAATACTTCGTTTAATAAAGAGGCAGAAAAAACATAGAACATATCGGACTGTACGAAGCTGTTTTCTTGCCAAACCACGAGATTACAGCACCACTTGGTCTCGCTTATAGCAACCTAATTAGACTGAGTACTCACACCCCGTTCTTCGTTTATAGAGCGAAAAAGACCAATCAGGACGCAAGGCTGTGTTCTTTGAAGACATTAAAATATATGTGATTCGTGTGACGTCAAACTTCCAATATGGCGTCATGACATTACTCAGTCTGTATAGGTTACTCTTGTCTCGATATAATCAGCAATCTAACCATTTTAATTTAAATTATATGTTGGGACCAGCAAATTTCTCGTTGTTATCTTACACCAGACTGGGTTTCAAGTTACTATATGCCCAGTTGACTTCTATTGTTGGTCGACAGTTTGTGTGTCACGCTCTAAGGGACTTTGAACCAATGACATAATGTCACTTGTAAAATTCCTACTGTCCAGTAATGCGAACACAGAAATATAAGAGGACCCGGAGTAAAGCTGGTGACTTGTTAGGAAAAAGAATTATGCAACATTCTGTTTCCATACCTCACGTGCACATCTGCAGCTCTGCTTCATGACCAGTGATTGGCTGTGTGGTGTCGCAGAAACCTTATTCTCATTGGCACAGTCAAATAAGCCACTCCTCTTCACAAATACACTCTACCAATAGCCACGAAGCAGAGGTGGAGGTGCGAATGTTCAGCATTCATACAAAATCACCAGCTCTAGCACGAGACAATGACGTCACGGAGTGTGTTCGGGTATAGGCCAGTGAATTCTAGCCTGTCGCCAAAAGCAACACGAAATCTGCAGTCCTCTAGTTATTTGTAGGGGCCGGAAAATTTCGCGGTTTCAATGATCCGCGTGCTCCATTGTACTACTCAAATTTAAGCCCCTTCTATTCTTACACTGACTGTTGTTTCAGTGAGTAGCAGCTAATGGACAAATGGTCGGGGCTTGAGTAAACACAGAACAGTGCATTCTAATATGAAGGCCACTGAATCCGCGAAATTTTACGGCCCATAGTTATTTGACTAAACTGTCACACGGGACGGGTAACTGCAGGAAAATAGCCTGTACATAATGACATGCTATGTAGTACGAACTTTTCTTTAAGCGGCTATTTCCCTCGCTTTTTGGATAGTGCACTCAGTTTACTGCAACCTGGTGGCCGTCTTTGGAAAGACATCATCTCAAATGTCTCGATTGTAAATCGTTTACGGAAGGTAACCTGCTGGAGTATGACTTGCTCAGTCACGTGACCATATTTACTCGATCACCAAGTTAGTCTAAAAGCCTTAAAGCAACACAGGGTTTTAAAACTGCGGGAATTCCAACAAGGTAACATATTTCACACATTTGTTAAATATATTATTATACTTGACGAGAACAGCAGATAATTTAAACGCATGTAACATTTGTTTCGTTCTTCTATCTTCGATGTTTTGAACAACGCACGTGAAGTTTCATTGTGTTCGAATTTTGTTATGTCCAGTATTTATATTGATTTTAATTCATGCCATTTGTCAGGTTTAGTTTGATATCTAGCACGGTTAGACTTCAATTATGATTCAATTACGACTATCTTTCATTTTCACCGACGCAGTGCAACGCAGGTAAAGAGCAAGTAAACCGGGCCTTCAATTACGCCTAGTCATAGTTGGAAGTGAATACACCCACACGTTTTATACGAGCTACGCATGCGCGAACAAAGTAGGTGTATTCGCGACGAAGTATTTGATAGTTGCATATTTACAACTATCTTATACCCATCACGTGACATCTGAAACTTTTGTGTGTGCGTAGCTAACATTCCATTAAGCCTACATCTGAACCAGGTGCAAATTTCGCGTTGCACCCATAAAAGACAATATTTAATCGGTCCCCAACTGTAATCTACCCAGACAAACGTTGTGACCTTTAGTTCCTGTAGATGAGTGCTAAATTCGATACTGTGACTTTATATCACTCTAAAAACATTTTATTTGCAACTTCTTTATTTGTTTAAACACGAACTTTTGCAAAGCAACTTTGCCACAAATGCATTAAGCTAGCGGTAAAGAAATCATTCCTTGCAGCAAGGCAGTTATTGGAGACTTACATATTGTGTCATATTTTTAAGTTAAAAAGTTTTCATTGAAAATAATAAAAGTTTCACCGAGGGACAAAATAATTTTTTCAACCTAAGGCTGGTGTTAAAAATACCGCAACTATTTTCACGCCAGAAATTTTAAAACGTTTATCTAAACAGCAACACTATTTTTTGTTAATAACACTAAGAGACCTGAAATTTTCGCGTTTTCTTTTAGGTGCAAGCTAGAATTCTAGCAACTATAGGTCTGTATTATATTTATAATTGTCCGTTGACTTACTTGACACTTGCTGGAAGTAACCGTGCCAATAATAAAACTGTAACTGAATACAGACCCATACCACTGTGTCAGCGAACTGCTAATAAAGAGCTGTTGTCTCCATGATTTCACATATATTCTTGGAGGCTAACCTACAGCTCACTGAACCGGTGAATTTTTCCCGTCTCTACTAGTACTGTATCTTATAAACATAAAGTATTTTTGCGGCAAATTTACTTTGTAGTGGCTCACATTTAAACATACATTTATGTGACAAAGAAAGTATTTTCTTTTAAAGTGATACTACAGCACTAACTGGACAAACGGTATACGCAAATATCCAAATAGGTCTTTGCCCCTGGCGTCGGAGAGAAGCGCGCCGCGTCGCAAGTTGATTTGCATGCCAAGTGCTAAGGGGGAAGGGTACGTACAATACTGAGAGTTTGACCCGGACAGATATTTCATAACAGCCCCTTTTCTTCTCGGGGGCCGTATCGTCCGTATAATGACGTTACCATTATGGGAGCAGCACAAAAGAAGAGGCGGCAGTGTCACGTCTG
This sequence comes from Medauroidea extradentata, assembly GCA_003012365.1. Classification (NCBI taxonomy): domain Eukaryota; kingdom Metazoa; phylum Arthropoda; class Insecta; order Phasmatodea; family Phasmatidae; genus Medauroidea; species Medauroidea extradentata. The sequence goes on from PNEQ01104998.1 coordinate 10,103, forward strand.
AACCGGGCCTCCGAGGATTGTTAAAAAGGCACCTTGGGCTGGTAGGGGTTGGTACTGCGTTCACACCCCCGCCCCGCCACAACCCCCGGGGAATACAACAGGCGTTCACTCTCGTGGACATCGTGAGAACTACAGTAGCACTCCCTGCACCCCGAGGGCAACACGTGGACGAGATCTCATTTGTTTATTATATGTCAAACACTGCTCGTTCTGAAGGGAGTGTAACGGTTGTTTCTTCCCTGCACAGCTTCGTGACAAAGTAGCAACTAAACTTTTCTTCTGAAGTCAGAATGAAAGAACGTTAAGCGTAGAAAGTAAACAAAAAAAGCCAACAACATGTTTTATTTTCAAGCTTGAACTAAAAATAAAATAAAGTATTTAGTTTAAAGTGTTTTACAAGAGAATTGAAGGATACCACAAAAATATTTTATTTAAAATAAATATATGTTCTTATCGTCTTAACGTTAATACCATTAATATAGAATGAATCAGGACAGAGAGTGTTAAATTTACGTGCCGAGAACGTATGAAAAAAAATTTTTTTTTAAATATGTTTTCAGTGATTTCGTAAAGTCAGTTACAGAACGAGTAATGCTATCCGGAGAACTGACTAGAAAAATCCCATTGCTTTAATTACAAAACAAAATCCAACTTGATATTACACGATATGAGAGACAATGACAAGTGTCAAAACGAAGAAAAACAGAAACACTAATACTTTATCAAATAAATGGAACTTTATAGTTATTTGCTGAGTACGAGTACTCATGGTTAGAGATGATGGTATATCGCGAAAATGTTTTGTGCCAAGATAGCCTTGAAAACACTGACACAACGTAGCTGACTGCAGACATCAAATATTACAATATCGGGATTCTTATTGGCTAAGTCAAATAGGGCAACAGCTCCACGTACAAGCTAAAGCCAGTAATCTTCTGGTAAGCTGGACGTGTATTGAAATCCATCAAACAGTCAACTTTTCCCGCGATAAACCATCATCTCTACTCATGGTATATATCACGATACCGAAAAATGTTACGATACACTTTTAACTTATTTTTCCTAAGCTATCATAACGAACTATTAATTCCCTCTGTCTATATAAAACATAGTTTGAATATAAAGCAGGCTAACTCTAGGATAGATGCTAGTCATGCAGGACGTTTTAGGTTTGTTAGTTTTTTTTTTTTTTCAATTTTAATAATCGTCAAGCTCATTACTAACTTACACAAATATCGAACGAAAACAGTATCCTATCATAATATTTATTGCACATTTATTCATACATTTTGGCTTTAATTAAATTCATTAAGCGTTGCTTCCTTCCCAGAGTTATGTAGGCCTATGCAGTATTTCTTGACAAAAACTTACTTAACTATTTTCGTAAAATTTTAAGTATTAGTCGTAATATCCGTGGGTTATATCACTGCTAGATATTATGACAGATTTAGGATTTTCATTAAGCCTATGCTTGTCATGGCACACTGCGAGAAACTTTATAAAAAACAACACACGAAATTATTTCACCTTCCTTGTGGAAAATAAATGGCTGAAGTTTATACTGTTGGTCAAGTGTTAGCTAAAGTTCATTCAGGTTTTTCTCGAAAAAAAAACTAATTTCAGGTTTTATTGCTTTCATCATGCACACCAGTACGGATACAACTATATACATACATACATATATATATATATATATATATATATATATATATATATATGTAAAACTGTCAAAATTACTAGCTTTCTTTGAGTTAAAAGACGTTCAAGACAATCAACAGCGAAAAGCTTATAATGTTAAAAATTCCGTTAGTTTCTATTAACCATTGGCATTGGCTTGATATAAAAATCTGTAGTTGAAAACGTTAACGGTAACTTGTTCAAAAATATTTATGTGATTCTTGCACAGAATTAGACGTATTATACTATACTGACCATCTGGCAATTAAGAGAATTGTATTTTCTGCTATCATATCACATACCATTTTATTTTATATTAATTCTGAATAAAAATGTTGTGTGTTTCTTGTCTCGTCACATACTACAATTTAATAAGCATTAACGTTCATGTATATATACGAAATTATATTAAAGAATAAGATGTGTCATATATAACCTATATATGCAGTCCACAGAACTAATTGTACTAATATGTACAATTTAAATTAAAAACAACTGTGTCTAAAAATGTGTTATTTCTACGTCTATAACATACTGATAATTAATGAAAATATGCCTATACAACTACCCAATTATAAGCTCTGATTTTCTTGCACATCATATTCTATCTTTTTGACAGTTAGGCCTACATAACCACCTATAAGTTTGAATTGGTCTCCGCGCTTCAATCTTAGGTTTTCTTTGTGATATTTTTCATTTAATTTATGTTGTGTAAATTATAATTAATTTCGACAGTTATATGGATAATTACTTTACTGTCAAGTATAGTTGAACACAAGCTATATAAAATGTACCATTCATACAGTTGAATCGACACCTCGAGTTTATTTTAGAACCAAGAAATACCCGCCAACGGATAGAACTCTTAATAACGGAACACAAGGGCTCGACAGAAGTGACATGAAGGCAGCGATGCGACACTAAAAATTTTCGTTATTGGAACACCAGTTTTGCTGCCGCGTGATAATAAAAAATACGTGTAAATAATTTATTGCCACTACCTACTAACCTTTAGTACGACAACCACAGATGTTTACAGTAACTCAGTTTTTTTTCTTTTCGTTTATTTGTAACATATTTTAAACAGGTACTAGCATTCCGAAATGGGGAAATAAAGGCTCAACTACGCGTTTGCGTATGTTATAATAAACTCACGATAGCCAACAAAAATCTTTATTTAATAAATAAACGCAATTTACTGCGAACTCACCAGTTTCACCAATTGGGCGCAAAATTAAATTCCAATTCGAATAAAATCGATATAATTTCTATTCGGAATTCACGTCACGTCCGCCAGTTTTCTCGCACTGGCGTCTCACAGAAACCTCGGTGCTGATCAGCGGATATTTTTGGTGTCATGTCGCTTCTGTCGTGGCATTGTTTTTCGGCATAACAAAGTAAAAGCACTCGGAACTATCAATATTTACTTAGGCCGTATGCGAATTCAATTATGCACTTTCATAGATGTAGTCTTGTGTACTTTATTTGTCCTTTCCTCAATACTTAACGAATTCGGACTAAAACTTCTTATTTTCTGTTGACAGGTGAGTGAGTGAGTGAGAGATTTTGGTCAGCGCTTAACATCGAGGTCTTCAGCGCTGGCGAGGGGTGACACGAGGTGAGTATGGAGCAGTGCCGGGATGAAATGGCGGGGGAAACGGGAGATCCCCAAGAAAACCCGCCAACCGACGGCATCGTCCGGCACGATTCCCACGTACGAAAATCCGAGGCCCGACCCCATAGGGAAAATTGCACAGGTGTTTATGGCCAGTGTCGAGCCAGCTGTTGAATGAATACAAACATTTTCACGTCAATATTTGATTGCATGTTTGGTAGACGAAGTAAAATTTCGACATGTGTAATACTCGGAGGATAAGAAAAGACACAATCCACAAGTAAATAAGTGCAGCCTGACAAATAAGGAAAACTGTGACAGAATATACTTACAAACAACGTAACCATCCAAAATTACAATGCTAGTATATGCATCACCTACAGCGTGTAATATTAACTTTACAAGATGGCGCACACACCAGAGCTACGAGGACGCGAGAAGGACACAGAAGTACATACATTCGTTTTCTTGTGCTTCCTTGAGCAGCTGCATACTTCACTTCTAATTCGGACAGTCCTAGTGATGTCATTTCCGGGGATAAGTACGCTCAAGTAAGTACTTCAGGTGAATTCGGGCACGGCCTTAGGTTACGTGAGGAAGATTATAGCCGAGTATTCAGGTTCCCTCCCAGACACGGGCGTGAACTAAAGCAGCTAGAGAAAGAGAGGAAGAGACTGCAAAGTAGGCCCGCCCCGCTGACGACGAAGTTCTCAGACGTCGCGGTGAGAAATCTCACCAATTTGTCCCGGGAATTCGATTTCCATATCTCCGCCCTGGGAGGTTGGAGGGCGAGAGTGGGCGCAGGCGAAGACACTGAACCTAGGGGAAAGTCAGGTTTGCTAGAGATTGCGAAGGGGGGGGGGGGGAGGCCTCGGGGCTGATTCATTCGGTCGGCGATGCGACGTGACAGCCCCGGAAGGGATGGTGGCGCCTTCGTCCAGATCTTCTCCTCCCCACCCTCTGGACCTATCGCGCGGATTTTTTTAATAACCGGCCTCCTGACGCCGCGGGAAACAGCAGAAGCGAGCGACGTCACTTCGGCTGTGTAGCGTCGCTGGCGTGAAAGAGACAATGCGATCCTCGCTGCTGATGACTGAACTCTGGAGCTCGCGCGTCCAATCGCGACTCGTAGTGGCGAGTTTCCTGTGTTCTCGAGTGTGTAGGATATGGATGGAAAATATATGGAAGGAGGACTCTGCAGGATGACAGTGGATTTGAAGAGGTTTCGAACACTGCTTAACGACGAGGTTTTCTACTCAGTGTAAAATATACACGCAGTTATTAATCTACTACAGCCATAAATAGCAGTGTTAGGAAAGAAGGTATGATAAAAGTTTATCCCATACATCAACGGTAACGTTCCTATAATTTTTAGGCAGCAATAAAATTTAAACTGGTCTCACTAGACTTGTATAGCTTCAATACTTAAGAGCGCTGCCTACCTCACAGCCACCGCGGGAGCAGGGGTTTTATAGGCAGTAAGATAATTGTCATGTATTGTGTATGCATTGGAACTTCCATTTCTTCAGGAAGTTCTGAAGGGCGCTGGTAAGGTGCGACATGAGCGCTATGCCGGAACGAAAAGGGCGGGGTAAACGGGAGGTTTCAAGAAGACCCACCGACCAACAGTCATCGTCCGGCATGATTCCGACAGTCGAAAATCAATGTCAACCCGCCAGGATTAGGAACCTGATCGCCTTGTTGAGTTTTAGCCTACACGTGGACAGTGTAGATGTCTTCTCATTCCTTACTGCAACGAACTGTAAGCTAGTTTACATAAACTGTAACCATGTAGGTAAGCTCAAACTTTCAGATCAACAATTTGTGTAGAAGTGAAATGAAATGGTGGCGCCTTTGATGCCACCGTACTCGGTAAGTTATTTATTTTTTAAATGGTTTTTGTTATTATTGATATTTAAGACGTTTCTAGGGCAGCAAGGTCATTAGACACGGTTACATACAAATAACTTTAAGCAAGGATAGGATCTAGAATATAACTCAGACATAGCCTTTGTTGAGGAAACGTACAAGCATTCACTACAGAGAGCTGAAATCAGGATGACCGAAGCTGGGGATCGAACCCGGGTCCTCCCGAACGCGAGTGCAACGTTATATCGTTGCGCCACCTCACTCTGTCGGTTATTTATTGCCAACGGTTCTAGAACAGGGCTTCGTGTCTGATTGGCTGTTGTGTGCTGCGGAATATGATTTTATTTCCCAAGTCTAAGTCTAGCATGTTCGTCACTAGATTCTGATCGCCGAATAATTTTCTGAGGAGAAATTGAATCAGTAATTTGAGAAATACCACGTGTCATTTTCAAGAAAAAAAACTGTTAAATAATGTAAAACTGGAAACGTATACTTTGATAAACCTTCTATAGGCCGTTCACAATTAAGTGAGACCTACATAAAGATTTATTTCAGCCATTTCTCAGCAATCTTTACTGTTTTATATGAAAACTTCCACGTACATATAAACCAGTGTAAACATTTCAATACTCTCAAAAGTTAACATGTATTGGCTCAGTAAAACATATGTTTAATTAGTTACACATTCTGCTGAGTGCTCAGTTTATATTGAACAGCCTATACATAAGTTAAAGAAATTAAAATAAAATTGTGTACGTGTTATTTTTGTGTTGCAATGTTGAGTTTTGCGCTTTGACGAATAAATATAACCCATGTTGTGTAAAATGAGATATGAAATGTTTCCCAAAAGACTGATTCAATTGCTGCCCAGCGCAGCCACATGCGCTCCGGGTCCGACATACCTGTAGTCTCGCTTTAGCATCTGCATCTATAAATATTCTGTGACCCCGTATTGTACTGAAGTAAGAGTCCATAATAAATTGCCCTTAGTGAAGCGATGTGCAAGTCTTTCCCATCTCTTTTTCTGTTACAGTCTTTGTAACGCGAAGAACATTTATGTCCAGATACGGTAGCTGAAAAATTCGCGCTTACTTTCGGGCCCAAAGCAAGTGTAAGTTCGTGATACTTTCACAACTAACGCTTGATTTATTTGACACGTCCATGAGAGCGCTGAGCCAATGACGAAAGAACAACTAGATACAAGTCCAGTCAAGTAGTATCAGTGCGCCAGCGAACAGACAATGAGCTAATATCTGCTTGTGAACACAAATGTTCATAGAGGCTAGCCAACAAGTAATAGATACTGCGAATTTTTCCCGTCTCTACTTACGACATAAATGTGTATTCAAAATCTTCTACTACTATTGTTTGTGACCAAGTGTACCTTACTTTCTGGAGCCAGCGTATGAAGGAAGTCAATCTGAAGCCAGTCCAATTACTGTTCAACAAATACTTAACAAATAAAATTTATCGGACATTTTTGATATACCTACAGTTCTCATCTGTCAAATAAGCCAGCAGTTTTAATGAGATTAATAGAGACTCTTTCTAGAGGTAAACCAAATCGACTAAATGGATATACATATATATATATTTTTTTTTTCCAAATTTCGTTAAATGTGAATAGTAGTCACTGAGATAAACAATATTAAATATTATTAAACAATATTTCAATTTATGTATTCAATTTAACTTCAGGTAATATTAAATTAGTACTTTCTTTTATAATTTAAATTAGCCAATGGCTCCTGAGATAAGAAATAAAACCGATTAAAACTGTTGCATTACTCGTGTACAAATGCTTCTAGAAGCTACACAAATGTATAATAGCCTACGTATAAATACATACAAACTGAAATACACGAAATGGGAAGATTTTCGTTAGTAAAAAAATCACTGAATACTTTTTTCTTTTACAAATTTTATTATAATCTCAAATTTTACGTCGAACATTTATTTTAGGTAAATAAGATACGTTAAGTGTTAAACTTAGATTGTTGAGAAGAGAATAAACATTACACTGAAGTTTGCCAAAACGCTTTGATAGCTTCCTGAACATAACATGACATCTTATTCTAAATTTGTTTGTTTGGTATTCTGAGTAAATGTCTTAGTATCGGCTTTAAAAAATTTGGACTTAATACTTTTTGATTAATTTACTTTCACTATAGCAATTTCATCACATTTCGTAGGGTTGTGCCTAGAATAATGAATTCTGCAGCGGTGCTAATAGTAGCTACACATGAACCGAAAGCCACCCAACAAACATAGTTGCTAGGTTGTACGGATTGAGAACACAAAATTATAGTGCTAAAATGTCGTATTATTCACAAAAAAAATGTGATGCAAAAAATAATTTTAGATCTGACATATCATTAGGATATGTATGTCTGTATAACAGAATCATTATACAATAAAATTATTGATTATAAGAAACAACACTACGAACCGCAGCTCCAAAGAACCACTGGACCTTTAAACTGGTTATAAGAAAAGACCCGGAAATTATGCGAAATAATTTGACAAGAAGTTAGATTTCAAACTCCTGTACACGTTAAATACTATGGTGATAAATGTACTGTTACGTTAACTCTTCTGGACTACTATGAACCAAAAGAAGACCTGCATGAAAACAATCACTGATTCCCACGCTACATTGTCACATACACATCCGAACACAGATTTGAGCAGCAGCCATTGAACAATTATAGTCTGGCCACTTTAAATTGAGCACTTCCCAACACTTGAAATACCGAAAAACTCATTTTTGTTGAGGCCAAGTATATTAAGTTTTGATAATGGGGAAACGTTGACACTGGTTTTTAGTTTCAGCGATGTTTTCATGTTGTAAATAGTAAAGGCGATTAGAATTTATTGGCTTGTGGACATACGCCATTGCTCATGTTTTGCTGTTCAAACTTGTGTTGAATGACAAAGTGCAAATAAGTAAAAGACCAAAAAAACTATATAAAACACACAATAAATCCCATAGGAATTCTGCCAGTGTATTTTATTAATTATTATATTAGACAACAAAGAATTATAGAGAGAGAATTCAGTTAAGTATCGACACAACACCCAGGCACAAAAAAACAGACACAAATATGGAACCAGACTCCCAACATGAAAGAAAATGGAAAAAACAACACAGTGAACAGTGGACAACAAACGAAAGACAATAGACAACACAACACAAATTAAAGACAACGAAAAAAGTGTAATGTTTCAGGAATTGCGATCTATTCCCGTCTTCAAGCTGAGACACAGCTGGTAGAAACACCAAAATGCGATTGATAAACGGCTAAAAGAAAAATTCAAACAGTGCTCACTTTATCCTGAACAATCTACAGCTAGGGACAAGAAAATTTCGCGTATTCAGTAACCCGTATGCTAGAATCCATTGTCCTATATATACTCAAGCCCCGACTATTCGTTCATTGTCTGCTGTTCCACAGAGTAGCAGCTAGTGGACAAATGTTCTGGACTCGAGTATGCATATGATAGTTGATTCTAACATGCAGGTAATCGAATTCGCGAAATTTTCCTTTTTCTATCTATAATTGAAGACAAAGTATATACAGGATTGTGGAATCCATTCGGCAGGTCGTTCTCGAGAAATTTATGGGGTCTCTAGTTATGAGTAATACTGCAGTGAAATGTATCAATAAATACTGTACGCATAAAAACATAACAATAAGACTAAAGTATAAACATAAATACATATTTTGGCGTCACCAACCTAGATTATTTTGTATTTTAGCTAACCCGATGAACTTCAGTTAATTACAAATGAGCTAAGTTATATAAATTTCACTTTTTTGTTGGGCTTCACATTTCTTCTGAAGAAAAGTCTATCATTGTGGAAGAAAGATTTCAGCCATCATTGAGTTGGCATTGTGGAATGGGTTCCATGACTTTCAGAAAAAAGTTTTTAAACATGGATGTATTTTTTTTTTTTCTGACACGTTGTTGACAAACAACACTAAAATCATCCTTATTGTTAAATTACCTAATATGATGAGAGCCAAGCTGTTGTGCAGCTAGCGAAGTAGTCAACATAACGGCACAGAGATTGTTATTAAAGTATGGGGAGGATACCCGAATGTAGATCAACAAACTATACTACGCGATTCCTGAAGGATGACGTGAAATGAAACCCTACAAGTGAGTTTCCGAGCGGGGGAAAAAAAACGCCGGCCAACGGCAGCGCCTGCCGCATTTTTCACATGTGAAAAATCGGTTGTAGAATCGAACTCGGATCACATTGACGGAGGTCGAGCGCTGTTGCAACTTCGCCAGCCAAGCAGAGATAAATGTTCCTAACATAAGCAAGATGTGCGTTTTGATTTGAAATGTGACAGTTGGGGTTTGTTGCCGGGGAAGCTTCTTGACGTTTCTTCTGAGACGAGGAAGAGAGAAATAAACACCTGAATTCTCCTCTCCTCCAAGCAGTAATACTGTCACCAAGGCACCTCCTGAATGCCGTTCAGACACAGTCACCGTGTGAACGTATACTCCCGGCTCGCAGACAAACGACGGGTTAAGGGATCTTGGACACATGGTCGCAGCTCGGTGTCCTCTATTAGGTGCGGGAGGGCTTGCTGTTAGGCAGACGGGGGAGGGGGAAGTGTAAGTGGGGATGATTGGGCGGCAATTCCCAGTCGCCGACATCTCGTGGCCACTAATCAATCAAGTGGCGACGCTAACGGGCTCACAAGAGTCCCGCTCTATGCTTGTCCTCTCCGTACAAGGGAAGCAAGTATCTCACAGTTATATCGCAACATTGCTTCTGTTTTCACTGATCAAACTACTTTACGAGTTTTATATAATTATATACGTACACAACTCTCACTTAAAACTAATATCCTGTGAGTTAAAAAAAAAAGGTATCATAAGAAACATTGCCGCAAGTGCAATGAATACTAACCTCATTTGAAACTCACATGAAAAATTGAACTCTAAAAAATAGTTTGTAAATTTACCAGACGTGCGTATAGGAGCGCTAAGAAAGTAGGTATGGTAGAATAGTTTCCCAGACATCCATGGTAACACTCCTAAACCTAATTATAAAACAGTCAAATGCAAACTAAAGTTACCAGACTTGTATTGTAACAAGTGTAAAAGTTTGCATATTTACAAGACGGAAGTATGGTAACTGTCCCATACTGCGTCTGGGATAATAACTTCCTAAATATTAGAAGAAGTTTTTTTTACAATGTATATCTGTGGCCCAATTCTGAGATCCGACGGACTGTTAACTTTCGTTGATGCAATAAGTTGTTTGTTTAAATGTTATTCACTACAAAAGTACTTTCCCTTAAGAGAAAATATTTGTTTAAAAGTAACAGTAATGGTAACAAAAACTGTGTTAATGTTAAGATATTTTATTTCAATCGTTGTGGCGAAGATAGTTGTGGTATTTATAACACAAGTTTTATCGTAAATAATTATTATCTTTACTATAAAGAAACGTATATTGTTTTCAAAGCAAATTTTTTATACGAAATGTGACACACATATGATTTTCATATTTACTTTGCTGTAAAGCAAAATTTATTTATCGCTTGCTTAATACCATTGCGAAGAAGTTACTTTGCAGTGATTCACTTTTAAGGCCATGGTCTTTTATTTATGTCAAACAATTGCAAATATCTCTAATACTAAACGCTTTCAATAAATTTGACACTATGTGCAGTCATATGATACACAATTTTGCCGGAGCGTTTTTTAAAATAATGTACCGTTTGCTAGCAAAAATTATTCTGCTTTGTTTTGGCTTATTTTAACAACATATATTATATTTCAGAGGCAAAAATCTAAAAACCCATTTGGTGTACTGCAACAGAAAAATGCAGATACAAACGATGATATATAAGAGTTAAAACTGTAAGAACGAATTTTTTATATATGTATTAATTTGCATGAAAAATATTTTCGAAACCACTGCAAAACTAATGAGCGAGGCCTTAAAGCAAATTTTGCTGTGGAAACGAACGTATTTTTACTGTGTATACACACGCATATGGCCCCAGTTCAAACGTGAAAACACAAAGACAAAAACATTCGTTTGACTATGACCATACTTGTTGCAAATACAATTATTTGGTCACCGCCAGTATGTATATTATAACCATACCTTAGATACGTCCACATTTTTTTTCTTACACGTAAGAAACTAAATGTGCATGTCCCTTAAACGTTAGTTGTAGGACAAAACACCACACATTGCCTTGTTTATATAATTGTAAATACGAACACAGTCGCACACACAGTCCCAGATAAACACATTTTTCCTTAAAATCAGTAGTGTTTTCCTGAAAACTTACGTTTTCAGGACACGCACCGGAGAATTTTATTGTTAATCTAACCAATTCTAAAATACGATTTACTATCATTATTTTAAATACTCCCCCCCCCCCCGTTTTTCTTCAAAATGATATTTTATGTACAAATTTACAGTCAGGACGCTTTTGCGTGTGATCCAGTATGAGAATAGTCATACTAGTTTACTTTCTAAAAAAAACTGATAACTAGGCACGTGGGAATAAAGGCGTACGTACTTTGATTACAACAAATAACACACATACTCTGTTTGACAAATGTGGGAGATGGTTATTATGGGCGTGATTATATTATGCAGGACGGAAACAAACCCAGTAAAATCTACCCACTGCAGCTGTTGCTCGCACCAAAAATCTTTTTTTCGTAATCGCTGCCGTTTACTGTCTCCCGAGCTGCATTTTCATTGGTACGCCAATATTCTTGCAAACAAATCTAAAATTATGTAATATTGAGGAGGAAACTGAAAATAGATGAAGATATTTCAAGCTATACTTAAATAAATAAAAACGTATCAACATTTACGCTAATTCACGGCTTGTCAAATACTAGTTTTGTCATGGTCAAAAGCCATTTTATAGTAAAGAAATGAAGTAAATATCGCTACAGGAATAAAAATGTCAGAAATAATTTGCGAGTTTGTGGTTTTGGGTGTTATTAAATAATGAAAATACTTATTCGTTGATAAATTACATGGTATAAATGAGCCTAAAATATCCTCTAGCAATATGTGCCACACTGAGATGAACAAAAAAAATAATAATTGTGGGCATTTACAGTACGTAGGTTCGACAGGTACAGATAGCAACCTAATATAACATGTTAATCTCTATCTATTTTCTTGTCAGGGCTCTTATGGTCGAGGTATGACGATACAAACACATACATGTTTACATCGTCCAACCTGCATAAAATGTGCTAGCAATATTATGACTTCGTAGATTACAGGACACCTTCACAAATCGTACATTAATGTGTCGTCATCTGCACAAGTTAACATTACTAGATCTGTACTGGCTGGCAGTCGTCGTGCTTTGAAAAAAGTAGTAATATGAACATTTGTTCTGATAATACCTACACAACTATCTAAAGTTGGCATGCGTACAAAACTAAACCTAAATCGAATTCACTGGTCGTAAACTTACTTCTAAAGGTTACGCTTTTAAATATGCATTAAAACTTGGAAGTAAACTGTAACTACAAGTGGCACACTGTAAGTTCAATCATTTACAAATTCACATTTTCGCAAATGGCACAAAATATAGTACCTTAACTACATTCCAGTTATTTAAACAAATTTATTACCATTTGTTGTTATATTATAAATAATTGTGAAGTACTAAATGCAATATTTTCCGTACCATTTTCGCAACAGTTGCGTTTCTGAATGAAACGATTGGACCTTCGAATGAGTGCGCAGTTCTGGGCAATGATAGTTTTATTCTCAGAGGCTTACATTAGAAGCACTGTTATCCACCAACAACATGTACGAGCTACAGAGAACGTAGTATATATGACTGACGTAGTATATATGACTGACGTAGTATATATGACTGACGTAGTATATATGACTGACGTAGTATATATGACTGACGTAGTGTATATGACTGACGTAGTATATATGACTGACGTAGTATATATGACTGACGTAGTATATATGACTGACGTAGTATATATGACTGCACTAAAATAAAGCGCAGGGAAAGTCTTCGCATTGGCAGCCGACATCTGCCACAGCTTCCAGCCGGCTCTCTCTGGACCATCTAGGCCGTTGTCTGTCCTTGGGTTCCAGGGTGATTAGCAACTACTTCCTCCCCTTCCTCTCCGGCCTGTTTTAATTAACAAATTAAATTAGAAATTAACTCGTTCAATAGAGTGTTGGACGCGAGTCTCGCGAGGGGCGGCGAAGGGCGGAGTTTGTTTCGCCCAGCTTTGTGACGGTACAGAAAGTTGGCAAGGGGGGTTGTTGGAGGACGAGGAAGGAACGTGGGGTAGTCGACGGCCGGTAATTGGAAATTTCACCTCCGCCCGGGTCCTTCATCGGATTGCAAACAATCCCCACCCCCCGGCCCCCCTCGCCCGCACGTACCCAATCTGATTCAGGACGGAGTGAATAATCTTCCCCGCCGCCCAGATCCGCCGTACCTTTGTCGTCGACACCGTCAGCAACTGCAGGAGCTGCAAGGGGGAGGCCTGCTATCGTCAGTCGGTTATTGGCGTGTTTGATGTCCGCTGTAGCCGGGTGAGAACCAAACAATTCTTTATAAGAAAATAACTATTTGGAAATTTACAACGTCGATATATTGAAGCGTTAAAAATACGAATGGTAAAGTTATTTCCCATACTTCATTGGTAAATGTGATGGGTAGAGACATTGGAAATTCGCGAAAATGTTTAAAATAGTCTCTAATAAACTGTAGTACATTAACCGTGACACGTGTGAACAGTTTTGGGACAAATCACACACGCCGTGGGTTCAAACTGTGCAGTTATAACTGGGCCTGTTGTAGAGAGAAACAATGCTTCAGTTAAACGGTAGCCAATGTTGATACAAAACATTCAATGTTATATACAGCATGTTGGAGCCTAGCAAACAGTCAACTATTCCTGCGAATTTCCAGTCTACAAACGTTCTTCTTGTAAAAATAACACGAAGTGTATGTTTGTAACATTTCAAGGTGTACCCTTGTATTTGTACTCGCAGTAAGGAAAAATAGGATTGAAATATTTTTATGTTGATCATGGAAAATAACAAATTTAATATATAACTCGTAAAAATTAATTTTGATCACGAAATATTCTGATAAAATAATAGGTCAACGCACCAAGATTCGAATCTAAGTCTTTCTGCTCAGTGAACGCGCGCCTCGTCACTAACTCACTGCTTCCTCAACGACTCATTTGCAGACAAGATTGCAAGAACACAAACTGCCACACAACTGGACAGGCGAATCGGACTCAGTACATCTCGAACCGTAGGCCGGTGTGCATCCGATTACACTTCGGAGGTCGACGCGTTAACTCATATACTAATTGCTCTTATTTATACTTATTTATTCAGTTTACAGTTCAATAACACAACCTTTGTAATTCTGTGGCACGCACTTTTATTATTAGTCACTTTATACCAGAAAAACTCTTACCAGACGCTTTAACTTTATAAACAGAGCAATTCAAAAAGTAATTCTTCGTACTTTTACAAAAACTTATAAAATACGAAGAATTTTTTCAAAACTTTTAACATAAAAAATTACGTTGTGTCAGTCCGGGTGGTTGTAGTGAGATCCGCTTAGTTATGTGTCTTGGAAGACGGTTAGGCTCGGTCAAGTTATTGGCTGTTTCTTGGTCAAAGTGGAAGTGAACTTGAAAGAAGAAGTCGAGAAACACTATCCGTCAACCAACACCCTTCCTGATCAACTTTGTTTCTTTGTCCATAATTTCCGGTGAATCATCGCATCTCATTACGTTGCTAACCCCCACAGATGTAAAGTACGCACTTCAATATAAAAAGAAATAAAAACTAAATAAATTTATAAGCCACTTTTCTACATTAGCCATTAATGCACTTTTGTAGACTGATTTTTTAAAATTCTAAATTACCACCGCCACCCCCACCCCTTGGGAATTGTTAATCGATATTAAAAATATATTTGGGCAAGATCTGAGATTTGTCATATCTGGCATTCGCAACAGATTCTGTGTATATACTGGCCCATATAGGACTAGAACTAGCCAAATACACATGTGTTTGTGTGTGTATATATATATATATATATATATATATATATATGGGTGTGTGTGTGTGTGTACCTCGGAGGCGTAAGACACTATGTCGCAAAAATCATGTTTTTCAGGTCAGGAGAGCAGTTTGAAGAGTGTGATTCACTAGTGAATTCAGCTGTTTTAACACCCAAAAATTGGGTTTTTGACACAACACAGGCTTTGTGTTATATGCCACTGGAAAGTACTTAAAACTGTGGTAATGTTTATGGTATAAAGTGTATATTGTGAAAAAAGTGGCCATAGTGTCTTATGCCTTCGAGGTACAGATATATATATATATATATAAATATATATATATATATATATATATATATATATATATATATATATATATATATATATATACTTCATACTGGAAGTTAATGTAATTTTTATCGTATGCCGGGCTGTACGAAGTCAGTCACAAATGATGCACTCTACACGAGACAGTACTAAATTGTTACACTCAGATGTAGCGAACTGTGTGTGGGCGCAGCTTCGAGTCAGACGCTACGCTTGCTTCTGTGTTTTGTATAGTTTCCATAATTTTCAAAGATTATCTTAAACAGCTGGCAGAAAGTGAGTTCTTACAAACCACTTTTATATTTCTTATAGTGATGTATGCTAAATATCTTATATCAGATAATACGGCTCTAGGTTTACCATATGTAGGCACCCCACTAAGCAAAGTTTTGTTACACTAGTGGGTAACAAAATTTATTCCTAAATTGGCTGTAGTTTAAGGGTGTAATAGTAGAATGCATGACCCAATTATTGGTGACTTTGACTACTCGATTCTTTATGGTCATTATTACCATATTTAAAAATGTTACGCAATACATCTAGCAATACTGAATGTGGTAAAAATATTTGCCTAACAGCACATATTATAGTTTTCAAGGTTTCATTAAAAATGTTATATTCTGTTGAAATTGGAAGCCTTTATAGATGTTCATTTATGCACAGTTGATGAAACATAATCATAGCTCTATTATAGGCAAAATTAAAGGAACAAAAAGTTATAATCTTGAAGATCAGAGCAATAGAACATGTTCCTATGAAGACGGCATTGTTTAAGGCAAGTGAAAATAATGTTGCATTGTTCACAGAACAGGAAAATATAGATTCGTAGTATGAAACACCTCTGATTTCAACCGGTGACAGCGGCGATGCAGATGTATAAATGACTTTGTTGTGCCGTGTTATATTGAGATTATTTAGAAGACGACGGCAGTCAATGTATTTGCTTCATACGAAGGATACACGAAACATATAACGTCGTTAGTAAACACAGCTAATAAATTTTGATCTGTGAACACTATTAACTTGCTTGGAGATTGTTCGTTGCATGGGAGTATTGTGCCTATTTATCCATAACACCAATTTAGAAAACCTACTTTCTGGAATAAGGAACACCTAGAACCCGATATTAGGCGCCTACTTTAAAAATCGTAAATTCGTATAATTTTTGTATTCATTTTTGTACTAGTCCTATAAAGCATTTGCTAACTTGAAATAAATTACAGTTTAAGCTTTGTATAGCTAAGCAACCGATGAACAAAACATCAATTTTTAGTTCTTTTTTCTGTCAATAGAATGTCGTTTTTGAAAACTTCGCTATTTGGTGACATTTATTTCCTGACAACTTCCCCGAAGAATCACGAATGATCCCGGAAGGACATTGTGCTGTAAACAAGCCAATCTCTCAGTGTCGTAAAAATGACGGGATAAAATAATTATCGTACGGGAAGGGTACCCGAGGCTAGCTAACCGCACACAGATTTACAGATTTTACGACTAGCCATCCTTAAGAATCTCCTTGCATCTGAGGATGACATGAATGAAGTGAAGTCCTACATCGGAGTGGCGCCGGAGTGAAAAGGGCGGGGGAAACGGGAGATCCCCGAGGAAACCCGCCGACCAACGGCATCGTCCGGCACGATTCCCACATGCGAAAATTCTGGGACCGAACCTCACAGGGAATCGAACCCTGTTCGCATTGGTGGGAGGCGAATGTTCTGACCATTCGGCCCCACATGACTTAGTCCAAAGAGAGAAATTAGGAGAGGAGCCGTCCAGAAACCATCACAACATTCGCCCGGATCGATTTCGGGTAAACATGGAAATCCGAAATCAGAATGGCAGGAGCTGGGGATCGAACCCTGGTCCTCCCGAATGCGAATACAAAGTGTTACCATTCCGCTACCTCGCGTTAACATCACGTGTAAAGAAAAAAACACCCTTTCATTATCGTGTATGACATCCACGTACCTGTATTACTGCATCACACCATCGAGACATGTTCCTGATAAGTCAACGGGTCACGAAAGGTCGGTTCATAACACGACTATCCAGTTGATCCCATGAATGATACGTTACGTTGTGACTTGGACTCACATCAGGCCAGTACCTTATATTTATCTGAAGATGATGAAGAGCGGCCACAGTGGCTGCTGCTATATGTACCCTTGCATTGTCTAGTGGCAATGCAAGTTGGGGACCCATTCCAACAGCAATGGACAAACACTCTTGAGAACAATATCAACAGTGTACCGCGCAGCTGTAAGTCGGAAGGTCCGTTCGGCCACCGATAGTGTTGCCACTTCACACCGCGGCGCAAAATCTGTTTTCAGAACAGCTGTTTCTGAGCAACTTTCGCCACGGTGACGGTAGACACGAACACATCTGTCACACTGGGTTAGACGGAACTGAGATTAATAAGTGAACAGGACGTTACGCCAGTGACGAATCTGCCAGTTCCTGTGTTCCTGGCCAAATCGTTGTCGATATCTTGTACAGTGGCGCTAATCACAGAACTTCGGTGGGCCTGTGCTCCTAAAATGGCTTCTCGCACCATACTGCGTATTGTTCGGTCACTGACATTCGCGCATGTTGTCGTCCAAGAGCATTTTTGTGGTCCCAAGCAGTAGTACTGCGTCGCCGAAGTACGCAATTCATCACACAGCGGGATTTTCTTACCATGTTTTTCTCATTTTCATCATGGCCTCCTGATGTACGTTAACGTTTGATTGAAGCATTGCCATACTAAACTTTGCAGACACCGCACACAGAGTCCAACCTAATACAACCGCTGGAACTGTTTCCAACTAAGTCAGGCACTACATGTTGACTGAATAAACGTACACAATGGTGACACTTCACATACGATACCATACGTCGGTGTGCATAAATGCTCTTTGTTGATAATCCACTTTACTTTTCGACACATACTTACAAATTTTAATATATTGTGTACCCCAGGATGCTCTACATTTTTTAATGGGTTATTTTCCTTGACGAAGCTTATTCCAACCGGTACTAAACAGTATGTTTCCCTTAAGCAGTAAAAGGTATACCTTTACCATCGCACGAAGTCTTAACTCCTAATTTTTTTTACCGGCGTGTTAAAAAAACTATTTTTTGGCCTTTTTCCTTCAAGTTCTTGAAATAATCCAGCTAGTTATCAAGCAAAATGAGTAACTAATAGAAAGACTTCGAGAATAGTAAACACACAATATTGCAACAAACTAATTGAAATGATGTAGGAAATTCAGATGCTTACAATGTTAGAAGAATTTACAGATGCTGCTAATCCGCTGGTTTAACATTCAATTATATAATGTACTTTTTGTAAATTTTGCCTAAATTATACATTGCAATTATTAAAAATGGTTGACCTACAGGTGTAGGCAGTGGAAGAATACTTTGTTCAGGATGGGTCCGGAAATAGTTGTTTACCGTATTCGGATATTCAAAAGAATGATTTTAACCTGTATGTCATTCTTTTCACAGGAAGTTGCAGTTACTAGAAGACACCAGTGAATGACACCCGTACAGTTTGCAATGTCGACGCTATGAGTACACAGCGTGGTGTCTGGAATTGCGCTGTGCAACATGTACTCTGATCAGCAGCTATCTCAAATGTACTTCATGTACGGTATTCGCAGTGACATGAGACGTCCATTTGTCGCCTGTATACACGCAGGCGGTGACTATTTTCAATAACTTTAAAGGGGATTTATCCATATCGTCTTGGATTTATCAGTATTTTTCCCCGATAACTTCTGTCTCTGTATCAAAACGTCTGGTGCAACAGGATGTAGATAAAAACTTAATACATGTTCTGAAACTGTTGCACCACAATATTTTCTTTACTTTGTAACGGGAAAACTCTGACAAGAAAAGCGTGGTTTACTTACGCGAGCAACTACAGTGGCAACAAAAGTAATAGGAAACACGCCGTATGGATTCCAAAAAGGGAATGAAACGATAATCTATGCCACATCAATTTGAAACACGTATATTAATCACTCATTCTCTATTTTGTAAGAAAAGTTGTAACGGTATGTTGAGAAGGTCAATCCCCTTTAAGAACATGTCAAAAGTTAAGTGTCATAAGACACACCGTCACATCTCGGAAATCAACTATTTGTAGACACGTGTTGTAGTTCTCTTGTTTTCACTGTCTGCAAACGAGGAACTACATACTCCAATGATGTTCACACATTTTCGAAACACTCCTACGTATTACACGTGTCCCAACGACCAAGAGTAATGCGTTTTAATTGAATTTTGAATTTTTTGTCGTTAAGATGTTATATCTCATCATATATCGCGTGTAGCTCACGACAAAGTGAATATCTAAGATTAATGGCTCGGATTATTCAATTCAGGAACCCAGCAGGGTGTTCTGGCTGTAAATGTTGAGTGGACTCAAGTAAATATAGTTAATGCATGTTGCGGACGGTTCGAGGAAAGCTGGAATGGCCTCTTTGGGAGAGGTATTTAATTAACTGTAAGCATTTCACAAAGTGAACGTCTGAAAGGGTGGATTGTGTGAGGGGAGGGGTGGAAACGTTTTCACGCACAGATCACACCACGAATGGGAAAAAGCAATAGAAGGGGCTGGGGTGAGGTATATCAGCCACCCTCCACGCCGTAATATAAGGTTACGGCTGCCGTGTTGTGCTGATGGACCCCGGGGGGTTGATCACGATGGAGACATTACGGGGGTGGCTATTGTGTCGTCGCCCTAGCCACATTACGGCCCATTAATTGAATTATGGTGCTGACCACCAGGCCGGGAATCAATACGTATGCCTTCCATCCTGTGTCGCACCATCACCTCTTTGTGATGTCTGCACTTGTACTTGTCCGTCTCCAGTTATGTTTCAGCCCATTCACAGTTCAACTGTAGAGCAAAGAGATTTGACCATACTCTTTAATTTCTACTGTTTTTGAGACAGTTATTATTTTTTACTTAAACGAGAGTAGATATCAAAAATATGTCTGGCAGTTTTATTTAAAATGGCTTTTGCTCTGATTGCAAATTTTTTTGCAAAGCAAGAATTTATACGTTTTCGACTAAAATTTTCGTTAATTACGTAGTTA
This sequence comes from Medauroidea extradentata, assembly GCA_003012365.1. Taxonomy (NCBI): domain Eukaryota; kingdom Metazoa; phylum Arthropoda; class Insecta; order Phasmatodea; family Phasmatidae; genus Medauroidea; species Medauroidea extradentata. The sequence goes on from PNEQ01104998.1 coordinate 30,756, forward strand.
GCTAAAATCACATTACTTACAGGCTTGAAAAATTCTGCCAACATGGAGAGGACGATATTAAACAAAACAGCGAAACAGATTTTTGATATCTCACCTCATTTATGCGTAAAAAATAATATCGCTTAAAAAAAAGTAGAAACTAGAGAGCATGACATTAATGGAGCTGCCTACTACAAGTACGTTAAAAGCTCAGAAGCGACGAAACTATAAGGGTGATCTTGAAGGGCATCAAAGGCCGCATCACTATAACGAGCCGAGAGCTGAACTAGCGAGCAAGATTCCCGCAGATCCATTTTTACTATGGGACTTTAAACGGTGACCATACAGTTTTATTTGTGGCGAGTCTGTAGCAAAGTTCAATGCACGTTTCTATCTGAGATTCACATACACCCAGTTTGCACATTCTGAAGTACTGCTGTCTGAGGGCTACGCTGGAGGGCTTAGAAACAGTGTTTTTACATGACATTCCGTCATTGTCTGAAGTGCTCTTTCTTTTCATACATTGGCACAATGGGTACATCGTCGGCGAGAAAGCAAGACCTCGTATGTAATTTACCCAAAGTTAGCAGCACAAACCAGGAATGTACACATTTTCTATAACACTTACTAAGTAATATACTCTTGTTTCATATAAGTTTGGATAGATTTGAAAGTAACTTATGGACAATAATTTTCAGTAGTTTGTGATTTTTTTGCACCATGCCAGACATTTTTAGCTCTATAATAAACCTGAGATGTCCAATTCAGCATTTGTACTGCAAAGTTTGTTTTGTGTAGTGACACAAATAACAAAATATTACAAATTATTGCCCAAACGTTGCTGTCAAATTTATCCAAACTTACATGAAAGGGTGTATTCTTTTATGTAAAACACAATATTCTACTGAAATCGGTTATAAAGCTACAAATTGTAAAAAAAAAATAATACATATTTTTGGCAAAGAAATATTAACCTTATTTTTTCTTTCATCCTCTAATGTCCCCTAAAATACGTTCACATTTCCTGTCTATACTTAGATTTTAACATTGAAAACTATGTTTTGAAGTCTTTTTTTGTATTCTGTGAATGCGTGAGGAATTTTCTCATATACCGCGATCTAAGAAAGCCATTGTTCGAGGGGCCCGTAAAATCGTGTTTCTAATAAACTTGCTGAATTTTCAAACTATTAGGGACATGTATATTTCGTATTTATTTAATTGTCGTTTCACGTGCCCTCGAACAGAGCATGGCCTTGGTAGAGGAACACGGGGTTGAAGGAGGTAGGAGTCGGTCAGGGCATGCTTAAGTAACCGTCCCAGCATTCGCCTGGAGTGATTTAGGAAAACTCTGGAAAACCGAAATCTGGATGGCCGGAGCCGGGGATCAAACCTGAGTCCTCCGGAATGAGGGAATGAGAGGAGAGTGTTGTTTTACCACTGCTCCACTTCACTCGGTTAGTTTGATGTCAGTGTTCTTTTTGTAGATATTCATAAATAATGCGCTTCATGCGGCTACACCAAAGTGAAAACAACTACAACTTACTGCAACACATTTCTAGCGCAAGTGAGTAAGCCCCTTGTAGGGATTGGATTATTTTTGTGTTGCGTCCTAGGTGTCTATTTACCAGTCACAGTTGTTCAGTATTAAAGTAACGTTGTTCTGGTTGGTCCAGACGATGTAAACACTAACTTTAGAGACCATATGTTTGGTGCAAACATTTCTGCACCAGTTTATATCAGTGCACATATGTACAGCTCTGCTTCATGTTCAGTGATCATATGTTTCCAGTTTGTACTGTGTATCAACGTTGTAAGTACTGCAAATGGCGAACGTGTGGTATCGCAGTAACATTGTTTTTAGGGACCTGAACAATTCGCGTTTACTTTTAGACGCAAGCTAGAATTCAAACAACAATTAAGTAAGGACTGGAACATTTCGCGAATTCAATTATCTGTAGGCTAGAATCCATTGTACTTTCCATACTCAAGCCCCGTCTATTCGTTCATTGTCTGCTGTTCCTCTGAATAGCAGCTAGTGGACAAATAATCGGGTCTTGAGTAGGCATAGTTAGAGACACTGGAAAATCGCGAAAATATTTAACATAGTCTCCAATAAACTGTAGTATCTCAATCGTGACACGTGCGAACAGTTTTCTGGCAAATCACGTAAGTTCTGTGTTACAACTGTTCAGTTCTAATTGGGTCTGTTGAAGAGGACACAGTGCTTCATATAAACAACAGCCAATATAGATGCAAAACCTTCAGTGTTATACATAGTATGTTGGAGCCTAGCAAACAATCAACTTTTCCCGCGATTTACCAGTGTCTCTAGGCATAGTACAATGGATTATAGCCTACAGGTCGTTGAATTCGCGAAATTTTTCAGTCCGTAGCAATAAGTTCGTGTTACTTAAGAGTGCGTGGTAGATAAATACACACTGAAAACATCAATTGATTTCTTCGCTTTATTCGAAGCCAATATGGATAAAATACTCAATGACAATCCTAGATAATGGTATTTGCCAACTTTATGAGTAAATATTTATCCAAAATTACTAATTCGTTACGCGTGATCTCTTGCGCCGCAGTTAAATGCACGAGGTTCCGGCGTCAGAGATTGTACCTCAGAGGTTCGTAGCACTGGAAACAATTTTGTTTGAAACGTTGGCTAAAAGCATTATCTAGGATTGCTATTGTTTAATTTTCGCAAATTGGCTTCAAGAAACCTAAAGTTATAGATTAGTGCTTTTAGCGTAGAATTATGTACCACGTCCTCTTAATCAATTGACTCCGGACTTATTTGACTCCTCGTGGACAGCGCTAAGCTAATAATGGAGAAGCAAGTTCATGGAGGCCAAATAATGTCGTATTACTGCGTCAGAGAGCAGCTCATAAGTAGCTGATGTCTACTTCAGTACAAACAATTATATTCTTGGAGGCTAGTCAAAAGGTCTGTGAACCCGCGAATTTTTCATGTCTCTACTTATTCTTATCGGAACAGTCAAATGGGAAACGTATTTACACGCTGTCAATAACAGTGAATAGGTACTTGAAAAATCCGCATTTCCTTTTGTCTCCAAGCTATAATTCCAGCAACTGTAAGTTTGTGCCACTTTCACAATTGGACCGTGACTTATTTGACACTTCCTGAAAGTCGCTTAGCCAATAGTACAGAAGCAACTAAATGCAGGCCCATACCACTGCGTCATCGAGCAGCCAGTGAGCAGATAATGTCTGCCTGAATAAACACATGTTCTTGGAGGCTAGCATACACGTCAGTGAACCCACGAATTTTTCCCGTCTCTTACAATGAAGCATAACTGCATAGATGATGCACGTAAGGCATTGATTGATACACATTGATGCAGAAATATTTTCTCGAAAATCAAAGTCCCATAGCTATCTTTACACCTAGATACGCAGTTAAATGAGTGGAATAAAACGAGCTGTAGGAAAATGCATATATATTTTTAAAGAAATGCTTGCAGGTTGATTTGTTTCGTGATGAAAGTACATAATTAAACTGCAAAAACTAACAGCTAACGACCCCAAAAATTCCCTTTTCCTTCTAGGAACAATCTAGATTTTAAATACTACAAGTCGGCGTCACTTTCTCGATTGGCTTCAAATGCGTCGCAGTGTGTTCGTAACTATTGTGTAACTATTCATCATGTTCCCAATGTGTCAATGCAGGAAAAGAAAGCACAGTTTGAACAAAGACGGAATGTCATTGTTAAGACACTGTGCTAATTATAAATACTGTTTCTAAGCCTTCCAACACACCTAAAATCGGCCTATTCAGACTGCCGTATTGGGTGTACGTGAAACTCAGATAGAAACGTGCAAAAAAAAAAAACATTGCTATGGACTTTCTACCAATTATATTTAGAGATGATGGTTTATCGCGGGAAAACTTGACTATTTGCTAGGCTTCAATGTACGTTCAGCTTATCAAAAGATTACTGGCTTTTCCTTGTACGCGAAGCTACTGCCCTATTTGACTAAGCCAATAAGAATACCGCTATTTTAATATTTGATGCACGTTATTGGTCTATTAGACAGCTACGTTGTGTCAGTGTTTTCAAGGCTATGTTGGCACAAAACGTTTTCGCGATATACCATCATCTCTAATTATATTATATGGCAACCGCATAAGTCCCATTGTAAAAATGGATCGGCACACTCTAAATCTGAATGAATGAATATTCACTTATTCACGCCGATGGATGGAGCAGTTTCAACAAATTGAGTCAGATGAGAAACCACTGTGAAATCGGTGACTATCCACTAATTCCGATAAAGAGTCCCAACATTCCACAAGTTAATTAGTGAATGTCCACAGATTTTCCAGTAAATTTTCACTGATTTAATAAGGGAAAACTGTTCTTGGAAAACAACTGGAAAAACGGTGAATATTTTCTGATTCACTTGTGAGTTGTTGGCACTCTTAAAGGAAATCAGTGAATATTCACTAATTGAACAGTGACTATTTTCACTGATTCAAATTGTTGAAATTTCTTCTTTCATCAGCGTGAATAAATGAGTATTCACTAATACAGATTTTGAGTGCAGGAATCTTGAGCCTAGTTCAGCGCCCGGATCGTGGAGATGCGGTATTTGATATGCGCTTCAAGTTCGCTGTCAGAGCTCCGTCACTTCTGAATCTCTAACGCCCAGGTAGAAAGCTTCTGGAGGGCGCTCGGCCAGTTTTTAAGAAGCAACGAAATGCAAACAAACTCACGTTGTATCAATGTGTCAGTGGGCAGCCAATGAGTAGGTGCTGTCAACTTCAGCACCACATATATTCTTGGAAGTTAGACTATATCAGTAAATCCGGGAATTTTTCCTGTATCTCATAGATTTTTGGGTGTAAATCAACGTAACTTTAAATTTAACCGATTAGTAGGGACTAGAGACTGGAAAATTTCGCAAATTCAATTACTTAGGCTAGAATCCATTATATTATGCATACTCAAGCCCCGTCTATCAGTCAACTAGCTGCTACTCAGTGGAACAGCAGACAATGAACGAATAGACATAGTATAATGGATTCTAACCTACAGGTCATTGAATTCGTGACATTTTCCAGTTCCTAGCAGGGACACTTAATTATCGCAGGAAACATGGACTGTTGTCTAATCTTCAAATGTCGATATCTGACATTTGTATTTCCTTACTGACGTGATCCTGTCTTACTGGACCAATGCTACCTCTGGTGGTCGTTAATGAATATTTGTGATTTCGATCTCATACTATCTCTAGTAGAGACACTGGAAAGTCGTGGGAAAGTTGAGCGATTGCTAAACTGCAACGTGCTGTGTTTAACACCAACGGTTCAATATCGATACTTTCTATCGTTAGATATGATGCTACATCACGAAAATGTTTTGTGCCAACATACACTTGAACATACTGTAGTGTTTTGTGACATGTATGATTGGGTGATATACGTCTGACACAACGTAGCTGTATGTAGACCATTAATACGCATCAAATATTACAAAACAGGGATTCTTATTGGCTCTGTCAAATATGGTAATTGCTCTACGTACAAGTGAAAGCCAGTAATCTGTTCATAAGATGAACATACGCTACAACTCAGCAAACAGTCAAGTTTCCCCGCGATGATCCATCATCTCTAGCTATAGTTTATTTGAAGCACTGTTTCTCTCAACAAGCCCAGTTAGAACCTTACAGTTTTAACACAAAATGTGAGTGATTTATACCTAAACTATTCACAGGAGTCACAAATTGCAAAATCCTGTAACAGTAGGTTAAATACACTACAGTTTATTGGAGACTATATGTTGACATAGAATATTCGCGATTTTCCAGTGTCTCTCAGCCTATTAGTAGATACATGCAATATTAGTTTTATTATCTGTGACAGGCTAGACTTCGCTGACCTGTACATACCATCACAGTCTGTGGTTTAATTGTTCACGAGACACTATGTGATGCCAGTTAGGGGAACGACCGCTTTACGAGTGCCTCACGTACACGTCTGCAGTTCTGCTTCGTAGTCAGTGATTGGTAGAGGTACGATTATTTCGCGTATTCATCTGGTACAAGCTTAGACTTCTCAGTCCTACATACACACTGGTTACAGTCGAATATTCATTGGCTTCTAACCGTACACGCAGGTACCACGTGTGTTCGCAACGACTAGTTTCCTTATTTATTACTGGTTCGCAGTCGTAAAATGTGTATCAAAACGTCTGTCGTCCGATCACAGTAATGGCAGTGAAGTATACAACATTGATACGGCCCGGTAGTTTTCACGAAAATATTTTTGCAGCACTTTGTTTCAGAGTCTTACGTGCGCACCTGCATCTCTGCTTTGTCGTTAGTGATTGGACGCCAGCGTCCACATATCACAGACGTGTTCTATCGCAGTTATCCATGTACTGATTGCCACAGTCAAATGAATAACGACTCTGCACAAAAACACTCTGGCAATTATCACGAAGTGCACGTAAGACACTGAAACAAAGTGGGACAAAAATATTTTCGCGAAAACTACCGGGCCCTAATAATAGACGTTCAACCTGACCTATAATTAATACGCGAAATACTCGTGCCTCTAGTGATTGGATGTTTAAACTCTCGGGTTCTACTTTCAAAGCTGTGTTACAGTAACCTCACTGTGATTGGCCCAGTCAAATGAGAGACGACACTTCACGAAGACACGCTGCCAATACACATGAACCAAAGCTGCAGATGAATGTGTGATGTACTGAAACAAATTGGGACAAAATTACTTTCGCGAAAAGTTCATGGCGCTAGCTATTAGCAAGGAGCGTTATTCGCGACTAGTCACGTCACTGCCGGTCAACGGAAGACCTCGTACGAGAATACATCAGCTTGAAATCTAGTCTGCTGGCACAAAATAAAGCGAATTTCGCGTAACCCTACTCATTTTCTCAGATGGCTTGCTATTGTTGTCTTAAGGGGACAGAATTCTTAAAATCGTGTTTCTTAGTAACTTAAATTTCTCAATAGCATAAATGCATTTGAAACAGAAAGCTAGGTAGGAAATAGAGAATTTATTACGAGTTAATTTAAGATCGTATTTGTTTACATTGTACAATTTTGATCTCTGTAATCGCACTTTGAGATAAACCAATTATTCAGTGATTTCAGTCTCTCATCAGTAAATATATATAACAGTCATTTCACTTAAGCTTTAAAAGTATGGTAAGTAATTACTTATGTTACTGCTGGCTCTGAATTTCAAAATTAAGTCATGAAAAAGTTATAAGTAAGTGAGCATAAAGTCACTAAATCTAGGAAACTGCGTCCGTAAGGTGGCTGCCTAGGTGAACGTGTTTTGTGAGTCAGATTCTTAAGGACGAGTCAGAACGCGTTTCACGCCTCATTCTAACCTCTAGGCAAATGTCAATGAACTGGCATGCTGTCTTCTCGCTGACAACTCCCCGGTATGATACTATATTTGGTAACGGCCGAAGCTCTACACGCTGCTCAGTGGTCTGCGCAGACGGCAACCTTAAGGAGGTTCACGTGTCATAAATACAAAGTTTTATATTTGTACGACATACTGATATTTAGTTTTATCGACTTTACTTGTGACTATATGTTCCACTTGTGAAAGTTTTTTCAGCTCTCACAGTCGTTCCATAGCGTCACGTCAAAATCCAAATTGGCAAGCTATGGGAACATAAAAACAACAAATACCAACAGACTTACTTGAACAAAATAATTTACATTGAAAATAAATATTACGGATCATACGCTAAAATAAAAATAAAAAAACATTTTTTTAAATAGCCATAAATTACTGAAAAGTTCACTATTTTCAAATTAAAAAAAAATATATATAAAGGAATTTTATTTCGTGTTTTTAAATCTTACAGCGTTTGACCCATGGTATCATATTTCAGTGTAAATAATTTCATTAAAGTAAGTAGGTTGAATTTTGCTATTTGCATGTTCCCATAACTTGCAAATTTTGACTTTGACGTGCTGCTGTGGAAAAACTATAACAGCTAAAAAAATTTTAAAAGTGGAAAATGATGTCACACGTAACTTCTATAAAACAAAGTCTGTCATACTAATATAAAACTATGCATTTTGTTACGTGATCACCCTTACGGCTAGAGCAACGAATTATCTGCCGCAGAATGGTAACTACATTAATTTTTGTTATGTTGGCGTGTGGTAAGGGGGATGGGCGCCGTTGAAGCATGACGAACAGTTCAGTCCGGGCTCGACCTAATCGGATGACGGGGCGGCGGCGCGATCGTCCGTCACGTGACCATACCTCCCCCAGCTCGGATTGGCTGGCGTGCTAGTGAATCACGCTTCTGGCGGGCGCCGTCGAGGTCGTACCTCCCGCCGGGCGAAACTCAAGCTGCACCCACCTCCCAGGCCCCGACTGACAAATTATCAAGACGCATCGCCACGGCGTCGGGACGCCGACCCTCCGCGCAACAAGGACGCATCTGCCAGGAAGGGGAGAGATGATCGCTGACTTTGAGATCTTGCTAGGGGACACAGAGAAGACTGATAGGTTACTTGCCTAGCCTAGATCAGTTTTCTTCTTTTAAAAAGTCGGTATACCATATCTACACACACACACACACACTCTCTCTCTCTCATTCCCTCTCCATGTGTGTATATGTATGTGTACGTGTATCTTATATACAAACATATATTGAAATATACACTGTATCTATTATATGTACTGTACATAGACGTTTCGGGATAAAGTAGGTACTCAAAATAGCCTTGCTAAATTTCTGTTTTCAGCCAATTCGTATCTCTCCGTGCGTAACGACTAACGACGGGAAATGTCTAACCTCTCTGGACATGTCACTTGATGTTTGCGCGTGTAAAATAAATTGTGCAGTCGGTAGGAACCTTTATAGCTTGATTTTAAAATTTATTCATTTTATTGAACACATAGTATATATAGCACATCCAGTACAGTACCAACACAACAAATCAACATTTTTGAGTTAAGTAGCCTATGTAGTGAAATAGAAGAAAGTTTTCTCTCCCTAATGCTGTTATGTAGAGAAATAGAAGATGGTTTCCTCTCCCTAACGCTATACTAAGATAACCAAGAAAAGCATTCAAAAAATTAAATAATTCTTTTTGTTTTAAGCATCTTTGCCAAGTAACAGTAATGATTAGTGCCAAGACAAACATTTCTACTATCTGTGCAGCATGATGATAAACAGCAGAAGTTATTTTCCAATGCTATACCAACATATTTTGTGTCTTGTTTACGTTACACTGTGCACATCCAAAAATCCGAAAGTATGAATGTGTGATAACTGCATTTATCTATAAAAAAACATATTTTGAGTTATGTTGGTATTGCATTAGGCGTGTGATATGTCGAATTCACATGATTTTATTTCTATATTATTGCATTTAAATGAGAAAATACACGGTGCTACATTCGGAAATTTGCTGCCGACCGTATAACGAGTGAGGTAGCTACTGTTAATTTAAATTATATGCAGTAACGGCAACTGATTTTTTTTCAAAGGTTAAATATTTAGTGCTCACTTTATCCCGAATGAGTTTCACATGTAAGAGACATACATATACAGGATGTTGTCAAATTTCATGTCAATATTTTGGTGAACAATCCTCACTTTAAGAGGAACAAAATATGTTATATTGACACATGTTCAAAAACGCACCGTTTCTGTACAACAGTTCGCAATAGTCTGATGTGTCTACGATGTATTTTCACACGTTTCTATCAACTTCCACAGTTATTCCTTCTGCAGTATGGGTAAGTGACATAGCGGAGTAGTGCACAGAAAATAAAACAGTTTTGTGGTGGCTACGAAATATTTTGTCAATATGGATCTCACGAAATAATAGTGTAATGGTTACAAAATATTTTGTAGTCACTGCAAAACTTTAATGGGGATAGCAAATATTTTTGTGGTCACAAAAAAAAACTTTTGGTAAGATCCATAATGACAAAATATTTTGTGGTGACCAATAAGTAGAGGCACGAGTATTTCGCGTATTCATCTGGCAACAGCCTAGACTTCGTAGTTCTATACGTGTACCGACTGAAGCTGAATATCCATTGGCTTCTAACCGTACAAACGTGTAGCACGTGATATCTCTACGACTTGTTTCCTTATTTATAACTAGAGACATGAACTTTTCGCGAAAAGAAATTTGCCTCACTTTGTGTCAGTGACTTGTGTGCACGTCTGCAGACTTGCTTCACGGTCAGAGATTGGATGTTTTGACATTCGTGTGTCCTGGGGTTTTACACGCAAATCACAGACGTGTGGTGTTACAGTAACTTTATTGTAATTGGTACAGTCAAATGAGAAACGTCACAGTTCAAAGGCACGCTGCCAATATCTATGAAGCAGAACTGCAGACGTACACATAAGGCATTGGAACAAAGTGGGGCAAAATTCTTTTCGCGAAAAGTTCATGTCTCTATTTATAACTGACTTGCAGTCGTCAAATGTGTGTTAAAACCGCTTTCGTCTAATCACAGGAGGAGGAGTGAAGTATACGTTATTGACGTCCAATCTGACCTAGAATCAATACGCGAAATATCGTGCCTCTACCCATAAGTTATTTTTTTAGTGTGAACAATGTACAGTTCTGCTGTAGTGACATTCCACAGCAACATGTAGCCCGCGCAATGATCTGTACATCATGTATAGCAAACTGCAGCGCAGCAACGGTGCGTTTTCACACCTATGTCCATATAACATTGTTAGTTCCTTTATACGTGAGACTTGTTTCCCCAAAATATAGACATGCAATTGGACAACATCAGGTGTGATTCTGCTGTCCCAGAACGCGTTGTAATGCCCATTACTTTTGTTGGTACTCCGTTCTGCCCCTCTACCCCGTTTTCAATCAGCCTTCACCACATTTTTTTTCTGCAGAAACCTTAGCGGGCGCAAGCACAACTCAACATACCAATCGAATGAATCGTGCAGTAACGCATAGAAGTCGAACAAACAAACATTAATTTAATATACTACGTTCTAATGGATATAGGTGGAACGGCATGGAAGTTGATGCACTGCAGTGGCGTGTTGGCGAGTTGAAGTAAAATGGATAGCATAGAAACTTACTTCCATGGAAAATACAATCTAACAAGTTTAATCGTGATCGGTCGAACGGTGTCGGAGTTTATCGATCTCATATATATATATATATATATATATATATCAACACCTATTTTATATATGTAAATAAAATAAATATATACAGGCCTATAAATAATACATACGAATATATAACATGAATAATGTATACACACACACATAGTGATTCAGGATGGAGTGGGTTAATTTTGCGTGGTGACGGCTTATGGAAAAGTAAGTCGCAAAGGTATTTTCACTTTTCAACTTAAGTGTATTATTATCGGAGTAGTCCTGCCCTTAAAATTTAATTCAAACCGTCATGTATTTTACTCGTAAATACAATCGAAAAACTACTTAGCCTTCCATTGTTTTGCAGCTTTTTAAAGTAGCTTAATATCAAGCGGTATTTTATTTTACATTATCAGAAGTCACATTTTTCAATCAATTTTTGGCAAAGTATATTTTGTTTAAATGTGAACTTCCGCAAATACTACCTTTTCTTCAAATAAATATTTAGTTTAATGTGTACAGTCATGGTAAAATTACCAGTAATCTTTTTGACATTCTTCGTTATAGTTCTTCTAAGACAAGCTTGAGGTTATTTTATTTATTTATTGATTTTTTGCTGTGAAGGAACAAGTATTCTCAAATAAATGTTTATTCAAAACATTGTGTAACTACAAATATATGCAGTTTGTTAGGTTTTATTTACTGTAAGTTAACTTGTTAAACTGTACAGAAAGAGTTTTTTTTTATAAATGTTCGGTATACTGCTTAGTTGCTGCCTGCAAAGGCCGCCGAAAATTGTGCGAAGTTTCAGCAGATAACATTTTATTGGTAATCTTCTCAATCAATGTAAGTTATAACAACTTAAGGATAACATTTAAAGAACACTGCATGCTTATGTACCCATTGGTAGCTCTCCATAGGCCTCCAAAATTAATTTTCTACATGTCACTGAAAATTGCTAAAAGGTGTATTTTCAGCGACAGTGTTAACCAGATGTTAACTGTAAAAAAAAAATTACACACGGGTGCAACACACCCTCTTTGCTTACGTACTGTGTCAAGGGAAAATTCCTTCAGACTATACCCACCAACGTAGGAGCGCCAGAAGAACATCTCTGGAGAATCAAGTTTGCCAGACAGAAAATGCTGTACCAATGCTCCTTAGTAAGGTTAGAGGAAAGGGCCAGACTCCTTTCCCCAACACTACTCAAAATATTGAAGAATAGTTTGTATTAAGTACAGGTACTTTCTTAAACATATTACCGTGAACATAAATTAAAATTTACTGCTGCGAAACGGAGGAAAAATGTATGTAAAAAATTCAGCAGCAATTATCAGTGCGGAAGAAGTAAATTTGCCAACGTAATAATATGTTCAGATAACACTCTTATAAAGTTACGAAAAACTAGATAAAGTTAAAATATAAAGTAAAATACAGTATCTGCAAAACACAGCAAACACATGCGCCAGAAATTATGACAGGGCCACCAATTAATTACGCATCCATGTGTATTATAAACCAGAACACTGCACACTATACTGTGTCCACTCTAAGGTTGCAGCAGAAATACAATTTGCTAGCGAAATTAATCAAATGAATTTAATTATATCTTGATTCTTCACATTTTGATTGTGCTACAATACAGTTTCCTTGTATTTTTCAGTATTTCAAGTAAAATTTATGCTGTGCAAAAATTGTTATTGTCATTCACTTGAATCAATTAGCTGCAACCTTAGAATGGATAGAATATACCACAGTGACTTGCACATAGAGGCTACAATGATGCCTGATATTTGTGACAAAGTCGACATTATTGCTTCAGCTCTTCTCGGTTTTGGACGCGATAAATACATCCAGGCAGGTAACCTCTTTATGTTGGGTGTTTATATTATACGTGGTATATGCACACGGCTTAGAAAGTTTGTTTCGGCGTATGTTTGGTAAAGTATGTGGGTATTATATGAAGATTGGTTTTTGAGAAATTTTCGTGACGTTTATTGAGGAAAAGAATTCATATTGCAGTAGGTGGAGAAGGAAGTAGTTCGGTGAAAATTTTGGAACGTGTAACCAAATCTGACAAATAAAAGGAAGTCAATGTCAGTAAGTGTATTTTATGGCGTACAACCAAATTCTCGAACTCGATATACAAAGTGTACCAAGAATAATTATTGCAGCCTCAGTCATATAAGCTATCACATCTCTCATTATGAAGACCAAGGAATCCTTTAAATAATATTTATTCTTTACCCCAGAATGTTGTCTTAGTTAGTAATGTAGTTGCCGAAGCCTCCACGATACACGAGCTCAGCTGTCTGCTGCCTGACCTCCTCAGCCGTTGAAGTTAGTTTTATATGTCTAATTAGAATATTATTCGGTCATTTCTTTTGTTCGTAAGTTATTAGCTTTGAGTTCTCAGTAGCATTTCAAATACTCGCATACAGTTTCGAAACTTGCTTGGATGCACGAGTGTCTGGCGTGCCCTCCAAATTACTTGCAAATTTTATTGGTCGTTGCCCATCATTATAACTTGCATTTAACGGATAACACTACCGGTGCGTGCTTAGTCTTTGCTTACGAATACAGTTAACTGATGGAACGCCAAACTAAAGACATTACTTTCCTTGTTACACAACAATCAAAGCAACTCGAATTTGCATATCTCGATGTTCTAATAACAGTAGGTTGGATCAAACTGAACACAATACCCTCTGGGAGGTTTAGACACCCTTATCACCAACTTCCCCAACCCTCCTTCACAGCGACTTTACCAAGTTCGAGAGAACTTGTGACTGGATTTTTCATAACAATGCCCTCAGCTCGTTTTCTCACATCAGCACTCCGATAACAATGCCTCATAAGGCTAATGCTTCTGCACGAAGGAGGTCTTCGAAAGTAGGACTCCAAAGAACGTAACTCAACATTTATCAATTTCTTGAATTTCTTTTCCCCGTTTCTTGACTCAGTACTGCTGTTTTCAAAATAATTTTCTTGCTTCTGGCTAGAGTATCAACGTATTTGGTCATTCGTGTTCGACTCCTGCTAGCTGTAGCGAGGATGTTCTTGAAAAATTAATAAGTCCCGACTCACGTAAATGACCCAACTGCAGCTATCAAATATAACAATTCTAATCTTAATTTTTATGTAGTCGAATGAAAACAGTCCATTAGTAGTATTTAACATTGTGCCAAGTGAGGAATAATTTGACCAGCAGCATATGTGCACCAGGATTACGTGCGAATCGTTAATAGCCATACTATGACATGACCACAATTGTTCGTCGTGGAGAGCATCATACAGGCAATTACATCAGGGCAACATATTGGTCAGTTTAGTGCTGAAATACAGGGGCATGCTTCTTGTTTTATCTTATAATCTGCTTCCTTAAACCATTAAGTTTCACATCCATGGAAATTTCTCCAACACGTCTTATAGACGGTAGGCTGAACGTCTTGTAGCTTGAGCTAGCCAGCAATGGACAGGTTTTGTAAGCCCTTCAGTCTGTGCAGCAATCACGTATTGGTGCCATCAGTAAAAACAATCAGACTTATTACTTAATATTTATACACGGATTCTTTACAGCCAAGTCATGAAATTATGATTTAAAATGACGGCGAAAAAGTTGTACGCATGTAGAGGATGGTTACCGCTATAATTTGTAATTGGTAGATGGTTTTAATTTTTTTTTCGTATGGTTCAAATCATTATTACACCAAACGAAGTTCAGAAAATTGTAGGTTGTATTTTACGTCAATTTCTATATACTACGAACGTACAAATTTAAACTTAATTATGAATGGGCAATATCTCCCTGACGAGCTAAGCACAATTTCTACAAATATTCAGCTCCAGAAATATTTAACACGGGTAAATTATTTTTACATACTACGTGGTCAAATAACTTGCCTATGAATCAGGAAACCTCACTGGAATATTTCCTATTTCTATGAATTTAGGGAATAAAGTTTATGATCAATCACAAAAAAAAATATCCATGCCGTTGTTGTGGTCCATGCTTACACGGGAAGAAAACCACTAACTCCGCTTACAGCACGTTATTTTTTAAACTCTGACCTAACTTTGTAGCTGAGGTAGAGCCAACGTCTTGCCAAACTACATATGCTGTTTTTGAACGATTCTTGCAATTGGGGTGAATTACAAACTCTCCGTTTGAAACTGAAAAAAAAGTATACATATACAATTCCACAAGTAATTCAGTCAGTGAGTTACAAGAGAATCAATGAACACAAACGTGCACCCAGACACCAAAAAAAAAAAACAAATAATAAATAAATAATAAGTTCAGATTATTCAACAAAAGGAATTCCGTCAGTAAGTGTGAAACAACAGACAAAAAATAATAATTACAACGACAGACAAAACGAACGACAAAATAGCTGATTGTAGACGACACAGTAGAAACAGAGATGTCTTGAGGAAAACTAACGAAAGCAAAAAACACATCAACAGAGGACAGTAAAACGTTAGCATTTATTGTTTTGTTTTGTTTTGTTTTGCTGATCAAACTTCTGTTGGATGACAAATAACGAAAAAAGAACAAGGAAAAAAATGTATATAAGAAAGGCGTTTTTTATATATATTTTTTCCTTGTTATTTTTTCGTAGCCATCCAAAACAAGTTTGATCAGCAAAAACATGAGCAATGGCGTACGTCCACAAACCAATAAATTCTAACTGTAAACTCCCATTGCAACAATCGTTTAAAAATCTCAGTAAAACGTTAGCGTCAGTCTGACACGAACAACACCTCAATATCTCTACTGGTTAACTAGATATAATAGACTGATAGGAAACAAATTGTACGCCTTTTCACCCATTCAGGTGAAGAATTTCGAAAAACTTTAATTTTACATCTTAGACGTTTGTAAAAGTATCCAATTAAAGTGAAAATCACGATAGCCTGTACAGTCGAAGCAAAATCAATAATTCACTAAACAACACTCATCACCCCTGTACAATGCTGAGAGTTCGAACTTTGAAAAATGTTGAAACCTTTTTCCGGCGATTAACGTAATAATAATTCTGAAACGAAAATAAACTGTATATCTCGACTGGTTCAATAGATATCGAGGACTTATCTAAAATACATTCCAGATATGTACACCTTCTAAGATACTGAATTTCTAAAAACCCTTGGATTACATTTTAGATTACTTTACTGTTGTTTCTTGGGCGCGAAAACACTATAATCCGCTGGGTTCAAAATATATAGACGATTAATTAAAATTACATTTCACCGCTTTTCATCTCCTTAGGTAGCGAATTTCGAAATTTCATGTAATTACTATTCAGTTATTTTAGTAACCATCAATCTTAAACAAAAAAACACGTTGATTGCTAATAGTTCAATGGGCTTGATATATATATATATATATATATATATAGATATATATATATACATATTATTTTTATTTATTTATTATACCGATTTTTTTTGTGCCACTCAACAACCGAGCCCAATAACAGAGTGACACATACAAATATATATATATATATATATATATATATATATATATATATATATATATATATATATATAGTTTTTAAATAGAAAACATATTTTACCCTTCTTTACCTCCTTGGGCTCGAATTTCTAAAATATAACTTATATGTTATTTTGGGTGTTTTTAGTAGCATCATTCTAAAGCAAAGAGCACTTCGATATCTCGACTGGTTCGAATAATAGAAAACACACCTCACACATTTTCACCCCCTTAGATTTCGAATTTCGAGACGTCTTGGAGTCCTGTCTTAGCCACTTGTACACGTATTTAATTGGAGTAAAGATCACGACGATAGTCAATTGTGTTCCAGATATATAGATGACTTATAAAAAACAGTTTTCCTTTTTTTTTTTCTTTGGTGGTATGCCTTTGAAAAAATCCTTAAACTACTTTTTGGGTATTTACGTTATTAAATTTTGAAGTGCTTTAAAGTGAAAAGCAACTCTTTATCCCCAAGGGTTCGAAAATAAAGATAATTAATCAGAAACAATTCAACCCCTTAAATGTTTAATTTCAAAAAAATTTTGCAATGTGCTAATTTGCATTTTCATGAGTGTCTCATCGAAGTAAAAATCACGACAGGTCGTAGAGTTCGAGCTCTATCGACGATTCTCCGACAGTACATTTCACTACTTTTCACCCTCTTAGGGGTCGAATTCGAAAAATTTCTTGTTAGTGCTCGCTAAGGACTTGAGGGGAACCCACACAAAAATTTCACAATGCAAGGTCCAGCCGTTTAGATTGCAGTTTGATATGTCAGTCAGTCAGTCATTGTACTATTTTATGTATAGAGATTTGTACTTAATTTTTTGGTAACAACGAACTTACGTAACCGTTTTTCATATTTATGCACCCAAAATATCAGCAATTTTGTTATGATAATAAGCCAGATATCAAGCAAAATACTATTTTACAAACATACGGTTTATTATTTTGCAAAATACCTAACATAGAATTGTGCATCGTATAACTGTTAAACACGTTTTGAGTTTTTTGCACTCTTATAAAATAAAACTATCTGGCATGGCGTTAAGGGGATTGGTGAAAGCTATGTATTTTATTTTAAAATGTGTGATACACAGAACATTTAATTTGCATAGTATGTACTTCAAATTTTCAGAAAAATATATTTTTATTTAGCTTCCTAGAGGAACTTTTTTGTCGGCAGCTACTGAAAGTAAGGATTAAAAGTCTTTCTTACTTAACGTAATCAGATAGCTTGTTACTAATACCCTCTTGAGGTGTGTGGTATCAAATCGAAAACAATTTTATCGTGGAGACTGTAAAATAAGCATAAAATTTGTCACAAAAGTCGAAAAAATTTCGTCAGTAAACAACGTTTAACTCTATACAACTACATACCATGTCAATGAACTAACTAAAGTACCTTAAAACACTAAGTTAGACTTTTATTTTCGTTCTGTCCGTATTTGATTGTGACATGACATAAAACATGTGTTCTGTA
The DNA here is from genome assembly GCA_003012365.1 of Medauroidea extradentata. Classification (NCBI taxonomy): domain Eukaryota; kingdom Metazoa; phylum Arthropoda; class Insecta; order Phasmatodea; family Phasmatidae; genus Medauroidea; species Medauroidea extradentata. Next base: position 48,838 of record PNEQ01104998.1, read on the forward strand.
TCATCACCATTTTTTTATTCTTATTTGTACCAGACATTTTTTTCTTATTTTAGACAAAAATGTGACTAAATTTGGCTCTTATGAAATTCTTTTATCTCTCATAGTTTTCGCGTAATGGCTTGTTAAAGTCATATTTTGCATGTTTCCGTTTTAACGACTACACTAAAACCAACTGATATACCAAACTAAAAAAAATCACAGTGGATAAAAACGTTACAGGCTACAATGAAATGTTCATAAAATTAAAGAATAAAAAATATTTGTATTTTAAAAAAATGCTGAAACTAAAAATAAACATTTTAAAAAATTCAATAAATTTTTTTTAAAAACACAAATAATTTTTATTCTTTAATTTTACGAGCATGTCGTTGTAGTCTGCAATGTCTTTATCCACTGTGATTTTTTTGAGTTTGGTATATCAGTTGGTTTTAGTGTAGTCGTTAAAACAGAAACATGCAAAATATGACTTTAACAAGCCATTACGCGAAAACTGTGAGAGATAAAATATTTTCATAAGAGTCAAATTTAGTCACATTTTGTGTCTAAAATACGAAAAAAAATATCTGGTACAAATACAAAATAAAATAATGATGACGGAAATTGCGGTAGACAGCGCCCTTAAATCCTTGCAAAAGCCCCATGAATGTAGTTACAGCTGCTACCTGTTTTTTGTTAGGACATGTCGCACGTCCGTGAGATAAGGGCGTTTCACATAAATTGGCCATTATAAGTAAGGCTCTTGTACTAGTGTCTGTCTTTCAGAAATCTTATATATATATATATATATATATATATATATATATATATATATATATATATATATATCAGCACGTACATATTTAACTATCAGGATAACCGTATTTTTATGTGTTTGTTGAGCTTTTTTTTTAAATTTATGTTGTGGAAATGCATAATTGACTAAATAAGTAAATCGTGTTATTTACATTACAATATTAAAGGTGGAATTGTGTTTATATAAAGTGTTTAACGTCCAACTTTTTTTATTTGTGCCACTACAGTATTGATCTGGAGATGAGTGTTACATCATGCAGGCAACACCTGTTGCCACACTACAAGACATCATGTGCAGTTTAACCATTTTGTTGTGTATTTTAAATGCATGATTGTTCTTGATAGAACCGCCTATGGTTCGTTGTTTCGCAGGGGCACAAGAGGGCAGTCCGCGGCCGGCGACACGCGAACACTCGATGGATCTGCTCACGACGACCTACACCCCCCCCCTTCCCCCATCAACATACAAATCTTCCTACTTCGCTTGCCGACGTCTCTCTAACGCAATTAGGATAATGCATTCGGTGCACGAGACGCCTGCCTGCCTCCCTCGCGCAAACATCTATCATCGCTCCCCGCGCGCGTTTGCACGCAAATTGCTCACTTTGAGAGCCGATTATTGCGTTACTGCCGGAACATTTAGCCCTGTGATCCCTGCTGTAGCGAACAAGTCGGGCTATCTTGTACACAGCGAGCGTGCTAGAACACAGAGCTCAACGGTGTAAACGGAGACCTTAATTTCTATTTATTGAAAGTTTTACGTTCATTCGAAATTTATAACGACCTAAGTAGACGTACACGAGGGAAAAGAAAAGGTATCGACAAGGGTCTACATTAAAGAACTAACCTATCATTCGACGACAGTGATTTCGTAAATCCTTGAAAAACAGGAAACAGGACGGTCGGAGTCTATAATCCTACCTGGAGCCTCCCGAATGCGAGGCAAGTGTTTTACCACTTTTCCACTTCACTCGGTTAGTCAGTTTATTACATGTAAGTTTTCTTTGCGTATATCACTATGCCTGTATAGAACATAAACTATACTAGGAATTTATTACAGGAAGAGTTGACTTTTATATTTTTGTGTAGTGCTTATAGCAAACGTACGTTGTTCTTTGTAAGCGATTCGTGTGAGTCGATTCGTCAACGCCGATGAGAATCATGGTATGCCCCCAATGAACTTTTTTTCCTGTAACATGTTGAGCACTGTAAATATCGTTTTACGACTAAATACAGCACAACCCAACATTCTATTATCGAACATATGACTCCACCAAAGATCTTTGTTATTTTACAGTGTGTTTAGTTTATGCCAAGGGACACGAGAAATGTGTGATATCAGTGACCTGAAATATATAATTCAGGGAATTTCAAGCATTTTACTGACATATAGTGTCGCGATTGTATAAGTTATAACCGTGCTTAATACGCATCCTTAATCTTCCCTGCAAATCAAATAAAACGTTAAAAAACATTATACCGTTACTATGTTTGTACTACAATAAATTTTTAGTTTTACAAACAATTCTATGAAAAATAGTTAAAAAAATTTTTTTATAAAATTACGAAAACAATAATTAATGTCGACAGCGCGTTTTTATTTAAAAAAAAAAATCAACAAGAATGTATGGAGCAAACAAGTTGAAATTCGAACTACAATATTTAGGGGTTCGTAGAAGCAAGACAACCAGGCCCGGTGTTTCATTTATCTCAAACAATTGCAAATGACTCGAATATTTTTTTGACCAAATGCTTTGAAAAAATTTGAGACTGTGTACAGTCATACGATACACAATTTTTGTCAGAGCATTATTTTTTTTTTTTTTAATTATGTGCCGTTTGCTAGCAAAAAATTATTTTGCTTCATTTTGCCTTATTTTGACAACAAAATATGTGATTTTTCCGGGGCAAAAATCTAAAAATTCGTTTGGTGTATTGCAACAGAAAAATTCATCTACAAACGATGATACATAAGTGTTATAACTGTATGAATGAATTTTTGATATATGTAATAATTTGCGTTAAAGAAATATTTTCGAAACCACTGCAAAACTAAAGAGCGATGCCTTAAGAAAATATGCTCAAATGGGAACAAGTAATTTCAATCTTAAATTAAATTTATTTTAAACAATGTCGATATACTGTAGGTATGCATACCTACTTGGGCAAAATGTCATATGATCACGAGGGCGAAATGAAATAGCGTGTCATGCAAATTATGTTTGCTGCCATGATAGGCAACATTTTGTGCAAGCATGTTTGTCTATCAGAATCGTTTATATAACTGCATTTTAAACAGTCTACTATAAGATGACATTTCCAAAATTTTTGTTACTGGTATTTCTTTCTTCTATGATATGGTTTTAAATTGTTCAGTTTATTCACATACACGTTGTATCGTTAGACGTATACAAAATACATTAATTCTGATGTGTTAGTACGTTCAAATTCTGTTTTAGCTTACATACTTGATACCAACCTTTTGAAAGATATATCTAGAGACACTGAAAAATTGCGAAAATGTTTAAAATAGTCTCCAATAAACTGTATTATGTTAACTCCGACACGTGTGACAAGTTTTGGGACAAATCACACACGCTGTTTGTCTAAGCTGTGCAGTTCTAACTGGGCCTGTTGTAGAGAGAAACAATGCTACAAATAAACGATAGCAAATGATGATACAAAACATTCAGTGTTATATACATCACGTTGGAGCCTAGCAAACAGTCAACTATTCCCGAGATTTTACAGTGTCTCTAGATTTATCTTAGTTTGTTTGTACTGTAACAAATATTGTCCTTGCAACTACTTTACAAAGAAATGACGTGAAAAATTACAAAATTGTATTTACTGTTTGGTGCTGTCAAGTTATAAAATACTTTTTCTTTAAGATATGCATACACTAAAGAGAAATCCTCGCCTCGCACATGAACGGTGTGGTAGTGTATTAGCCGTAATATGTTTACTCGTAACTTATAATCATCTTTAAAATATATTCATCGGTTGAAAAAATTACGCTTCAAATTATACTTATACGTTTTTAAAAATACAGCGCGTCTTATATAAACATAATTAGGGGCCTCTCGAAATGTCCAAACATTTTTTTTTTCGACTGCAATATCAAATAAGTAAAATTCCAACCTGATTCTTAAAGCAGAAACATAAGGATTTCGTTCGACTTAACGACACACTTCTCACAAATACGATCACTGCTTGAAGTTGCGAGCAATAGTTAGTGGTCCATAATAAAGGACATTATTATTTACTATCGCCTAAGTTTCGCCCATATAGCTTGCCCTTTAATTGCCTCCAGTTGGTGAGTGAGTGAGAGAGTTTGGTCAGCGCTTAACATCGAAGTCTTCAGCGTTAGTGAGGGGTGACATGTTGTGAGTATGGAGAGGTGCCGGAATGAAGGGACGGGGGAAACGGGAGATCCTCGAGAAAACCCGCCGACCAGAGGCATCGTCCGGCACGATTCCCAAATGCGAAAATCCGGGGACTGACCGTTCTGGGAATCGAACCCGGATCGCCTTAGTGGGAGGCGAATGTTCTGACCATTCGGCCACCGCGGCCCCATCTCCAGTTGGTGGAAGATCATCAAGCGACGACTACTCTTAAGTTTCTGCCTAGAAGTAGACATAGAGCGTAAAACTGTTCTTGAATATTATATGCACTTATTTATATGGCTTTTTACATCTTTGAGTATAGCCTTAGCTGCTTTAGCCTACGTTTCGTTTAGAATTTGTTGAAAACTTTTGAATTTCGCATTTCTAGCGACTATACGATATGAATTTCCACTCTTTGAGAAAATTATGTATCCATAGCCTTTACAATGCACTGATCACATAATAGTATTAAATTGTTTTGAACGTTAACTTGCATGTAGTATTCCAGTTCACGTAATATGTCAATTTGTAATTGGTACACTTTTTTAACACTTAATTTTGATTACTGCTGACTACGTTGCTATAATCGGCAAATATCGAACTATTACAAAATATTTAGACTTTTTCTACACATTACATGGTTTATTGTACCGCGATTAAAGAATTTTCACTTCCTTCGAATGCAACATGAAACCTTATGTAATATATAATATAATGTACACGAAGCATTTATTTTACTAATGCACCAGCATTTTGTGGAAACCAGAGATATATTTCGTCCGTTTATGTAATTTTTTTTCTTACAATTGGCAATATATGTATTTACACTATTACATGTTAAAACCGTCGCAATACCTGCAAACCCGCTACTAAAGCAGTATAATGAAAAATGTTTATCCATCAGAACGTTTATTTATCGAAAATACTTAGTTTTGAGTTAAGGGTTAACTAGAAAAGCAGTATATCTTTTTCGACATCATAAACACAGACATCAGGAAGGAAGCCTCAAATTCAGGACGTTATAAAATCGCCAGGATATTGTCGCTTGGAAACGTGCCGGGAGGTACAATTATCTCTAAGTTACTAGAAGTTTTATTTCTCTGCCGGGACGCGACGCTTGCAGTAAAAACACAGCCACCCTCTCCCCAAGGCCGTCGTAACACAAGCCCGTTAAAGCTCAGCACGCTTCGTTTCCCACCCCCTTCCCCCCGGCCTATTCCCCACGGTAGCAAATTTTTTTTAAAGAGCGTGATGCGCTGCACCATTACCGGGTACTTCGCGTCTATTAAATTACTGGAAACAATCGCTCGGAAGTAACGCGCATACATTACGAGGCATTTCGGGACGCGGGCTCATTCTCATTCCAAACAAACCCCCTCATCCTGGGCATCCGTCTCCCCCCTCCCCCCACTAGGAATCCTGAGGGATCGTGGTTGCTAGCGAGGGTGCATGTAGGAGTCTGCTCACAGTTGCCAACCTTGATCAATGTCAGGGTCTCTTGAACGAGACGGTACACTTTTAAAATGTATTAAAACAACATGTTTTGTATAAACTAAACTGTCAGGCAGGAGAACCAACGTTAGACATCGCACCTCAAATGCTATGCTAACACAACTCAAAATATGTCACATTCAGATAAATGCATTTGTACGTGCATACGTACTTTCACATTTTGGAAAATTACAGAATAATATAAACACAAACAAAATATGCTGGCATTGCACTGAAACACTACTTCTGTTTTTTATCCTTATGTAACACAAATAGTAAAAATGTTAGTCTTGCACTAACCAATTATGTTACTTGACAAATGCTAAAAACCAAAACTATTTATTAATTTTATTTTTGGAATGCTTTTTCTTATACTTACTGTAGTATAGCATTAGAAAGAGAAAACTATTCTCTACTTCGTCACATACATAACCCACAAATGTTGATTTTTATGTTATGTTGGTATTGTATTGGGGGAGCGATAAGTAGAAAAAACAGTGATTGAAGTTCACAAATCTTGAAAAAAATACTATAATGAATAATTAGATGCATACGTGTAGAAGAATGCTCCCAAATATGGTCTCAATTTTGTTGGTCAAATCGTAAAACGTTTTTTACGGCAGTAGATACCGTCTACAATGACCGCACATCTATGATTCATTTGTTGAAACTATAAACTTATTCAGTTTTTTCGACTTTCTCGAGTTTTACACAATTACGTTGGTCGCAATATTTTTGCACTTTTTGTGAAGATGAAGTTCCTCGGCGAGTTTAGAATCTGGGAAGCAACTCTTAACGTCACCAGTCTAGATGATTCGTCTAATTAAAGAGTAGGTTAAGCACTACTGTGAGCCCTGCTAATGTTTTTGTGCAAATCAATTAACATGCTTGGTGAATTGTCTGGTTGTTTAAGATAGTATGGTATTGTGAAATTGCGTAAACAGAAATGCTGCAAAGTCCTTTTCAAATTACTCACTTTTGAATGATTTTATTGGAACAAGATTTACAAAGGAAATGTTGCATTAAACACCCTTAATTTAGCCCTTTCTATATTAGTTTCATCCCTGCATACTCAAGCCAAATTCTGCTTTTTTCCTATACTTTTCTCTGTTTCTGGTTTTACCCTACCTGCTTTACTTTTTTGTGTTTAGGCTACTCGGTCCAGTGTCACTATCTTTAGACTTCGTGTAGGTAGGCGTAGTCCAAATAGTAACCGCATAGAAAACTGAATTACCCATGTATCGATGCACAGTACAAAATATCGAACCACACTAGGTGGTCAGACGCACGACAGATGTACTAAACTTATCACTGCAGTAATTACGAATGAACTGTCGCAGAACTCGGGGGCTTCCCTGCTGCTTTTTTGTGAACAGAGCATATTTATATATAAGAGGAATCACTGATTTTCAGACGCCCTATTTATATAAAAGGGAAATCACCGATTTTCGGACGACCCAGAGAAAGAGACAGTAACCCTGCTGTGCGTTCTTTAAAACGGGTGAACCTCAACAGGTTTGCCCACGGGATTCGGAAAATGCTGACAATCCTACAACAGCCGTACGATCCACAATTAGGATCGTATACCGCACACTACACGTAATTATTATGACAATGCTGTACTCATCCCTAGCTCATTCTCAGTAGGACAAAGTGCACGCAAATGCTAAGTAGTGTTTAATGCGTTCGCGTTAAGTTATTCGCATAAACGTCTGAACTTAAGGCCTTGTCACCGAGTTTTGCAGTGATTTCGAAAATATTATTTAATTGCTACCTAATACTCATATCAAAATTTTGCTCCACAGTTTTGACACTTATATGTTATAATTTGTAGCTGAATTTTTTCGTAGAAAGCTAGTGAACGGTTTTTTAGATTTTATCACCCAAAGTACAGCGTTTTTTGTCTTGAAAATGATCAAAAATTAAGCAAAAAAAATATATATATATATATATTTTTTTTTTTTTGCTGTTGAATGGTACATTATTTTTAAAAACGCATCCGCAGTACTCTGCACCGTGTGACTGCACATTGACTCCAATTTTTTCAACGCTTTTAGTTTAAAAATATTTGAGTTATTGTCACCAGTCTGAAAAAAACTCAGGAACAAGCCCTTACGGGCGCCGCCTTGATGGGTGTATTTTACAGGGTTCTATGGCAAGAAATGCGAAAGCGATAAGGGCAACACTGCAGTATTTTCTAAGCTACAAATCACTGAACTGGAATGAATACTTCTCGCCTATAGATCGTCTGATGAACGTATCATTATACGACGCAATATTCTGGATAAACATGTACTGTGCATGCCTATGTATTTTTGTTTGTTTTAATTTCAGCATCAATGTTTTCATTACTACATGACAAAAATTTCTGTAAATATCAAAACCTTTAAAAAAGTGCAAATATCTTCCTTGTAAAATTATTTGTTTGTAAACTTCAATAATTTTGTTTGTACTTCGCCAAAATCAAGGGTTTGTCATAATTGATGTTATTCATAAATTATATTACATAATCTAATAGTCATTTTACTAGAATAAAGTAAATACGTATTTTAAATACATACTACGAAATTAAGGTGAGACAAGATAATCTATATGTACTTAACGTCTGGCCGACAGCGAGGTCATTAGAGACGGTGACATAGGCCCCTACAACTTGGTACAATGACAGGAGCTGGAAGAGGAGTCAGCCATGGTCTTTGTTAAGGGACCATACCAGCATTCGTCTGGAGAGATATCGGGAAACCATGGAAAAACGAAATCAGAATAGCCAGAGCTGGGGTTCGAACCCGGGTTCTCTCGAATGCGAGTCCAACGTGTTGACGTTGCGCCACCTCGCTCGGTACGAAGTTAAAAAACTTAAGTTGTTGAACTGTACATTTAATATATTCAAATAGAAAGATGAACTATTACGCAAGTTACGGAATAGTATAGGAATATTTGTGCTTGATTGACAAACGTAAGGATACAGGGTCGAATAAAGGTGCGCCGACAATTATTTTTTCTCGAAATAGTCGCACTTAAATACTAATTTTCAATAGTGTTTTAATAAAGTTAATTTTCGTAATGACAATAAAATATTTCCTTGATTTTTCTAATTGGTCACACCTTGTTATTTTACAAACATACAGTTTGTATTCTTTTTTACAAGATCACGGAACTTATTAGTTTTATAACCTATTCGAATGGTAACAGCGTTTCCAAGAACTTTGCTTGTAAAAGTACAAAACGTTTTAAGTGTGTGTAAATAACCGTCAAAACATCCGTTTTCGGGAGTTTCAGAAAAAAATAAAGATTTCAATATAGCTTGAGAAACTGGAATGGATATAAAGACGTGTAAATGTTCTTTGGATGCTTCTCTTAATCAGACGTAACTCGAATAAACGTCTATCAGGTGAATCTCTGTACAATTTTTGGTAGTCTAGGAGAACTGCTTACATTGCACAGAATTTAAATGTGACGCTAATGTTTAACCAATTACTTCTCAATATATAAATTTTAAAGTTAACTTGTTTTCAAATAAGATTATTCAGCATAAAATATCTCGATGAATAGTGGCATATGAGAAATTTTAAAAATTCCGTATTTCAACAATGTCTTAAACGTAATTTTTAAGAATACGTACCACAAAAATATTCTGTTCTAAAATGTTTCTGTCGCCAAGTTGCTAGAAAAAGTATAAATTTACAATAAGAAGAGAACACTTGTAAGTATAGGTTTGTCCGTATTTGGCGAACGAACGCGTCAAGCCAGGAGAAATGTCGTGTGTTAAATAAACAGTAGGTTTAATAGTTAACCTATAATTCTCTTGCAATGATTCTGCATTGAGAAATTAATGAAAGATTCCATTATTATTTACGTCAAGCAGTTTACCAAGAATATACACTATGCTTTGTAGAAGAGAAAATGTTGATAATACAATTTGAAATTGGCTCAAAAACTGAAAATACAATAAAATTGTCTACCGCAATTTTCATCATCATTATTTTATTTTTTATTTGTACCAGATTTCTTTTCTTATTTTAGACACAAAATGTGACTAAATTTGGCTCTTATGAAATTTTTGTATCTCTCATAGTTTTCTCGTAATGGCTTGTTAAAGTCATATTTTGCATGTTTTCGTTTTAACGACTACACCAAAACCAACAGATATACCAAACTCAAAAAAATCACAGTAGATAAAGACATTGCAGGCTACAATGCCATGCTCATAAAATTAAAGAATAACAATAATTTGTATTTTTAAAAAAATAAAGAATTTTTAAAGTTTTTATTTTCAGTTTCAGCATTTTTTTTAATTCAAATAATTTTTATTCTTTATTTTTATGAACACGACATTGTAGTCTGTTATGTCTTTATCCACTGTGATTTTTTTGAGTTTGGTATATCTGTTGGTTTTAGTGTAGTTAAAACGGAAACATGCAAAATATGACTTTAACAAACCATTACGCGAAAAATACGAGAGATAAAAAAATTTCATAAGAGCCAAATTTAGTCACATTTTGTGTCTAAAATAAGAAAAAATATCTGGTACAAATAAAAAATAAAAAAATAGTGATGAAAATTGTTGTAGACCGCGCCCTTAAGTCTATTCAATCCTCGTCTGTTCGTTCATTGGCTGCTGCTCCAGTGAGCGGGTAAAATCATCAGAGAACTTGTAGTATGATATTCTTTCAGGTTACTTATTATTAGATACACGGAAAAATTCACGGGTTCACTGACCTCTAGACTAGCCTCCAAGAATATGTGTGTGTCAAGAAGACAGCAGATCTACATTTCCTTATCGCTGGTAACAGTTATGTGGGTCTTCATTCAGTTACGTTTTTCTTATTGGCTCAGCGACTTCCAAGAACTGTCATTAAAGTCGAGGACCAATTGCTAAAGTAACACGAATGCATAGTAGTTACAATTATAGCTTTTTCCCAAAAGAAAACGCCATATTTTCAGGTCCCTCAATGTAAAAAAAAACTTCCTAAAAGGTTTAGGAAGTAATTAACCTAAACATAGTATGGGACGGTTACCATACTTCCACCTTGTAAATATGCAAACTTTTACAACTGTTACAATACGATTTGGTAGCTTTAGTATATATTTGACTGTTTCATAAAAACGTTTGGGAGTGCTACCATGGATGTCTGAGAAACAATTCTACCATACCTACTTTCTGGGGTTCATATACGCACGAGTGGCAAATTTACAAACTATTTGTTAGAGTGTAGTTATTGGTAGTGGTACGCAAAATTCGCATTATTATTTGGTGTCAGACTAGACTGTATTGCTCTGTCTGTACCTGAGCACAATCTGTGAGTACATTGGCCACGAGGCTCTATATGATATCTATGGACAGGAAAATTTCGCGAAATGATTCTTGCCCCACTTTGTTTCAGTGCCGTACGTGCACTACATCTGCAGCTCTGCCTCGAGGTTATTGGCTGTGTTACTTGTGTAGCCGTCTTTCATTTGACTGCGCCAATCATAACAAGGTTAACTGCGATGACACGCGTCTGTGGTTTGCAGGTATAACTCCCAGACTCTGGGAGTTAAAACATCCAATCACTGACACCGAAGCAGAGCTGCGGGTGTGCGCGTAATACACTGAAACTAAACTGGGTGCAACAATATTTTCGCGCAAATTTCTTGTCCATTAAGAAATTAGTTACGCGTGTAAACGTTTTGCAGGAGATTGGTCACTCTACCGCGTATCTTCCAGTTATTGGTCAGAAGCGGTCTCATCTGCAGTATAGGAGACATCGAAAGAACGTATATCAGCTTGCAGTCTAGTCGGCTGCCAGAAAATAACGCTACCTTCGTCCGTCATTAATTATTATATCACAGTTTTTCAAGACATGCCTCATATACTGTGACTCAACAACACGGCAAAAATGTGTAAACTTGTCCTAAAATGGTTTTGAGACAGTTTTTGGTTCCATATAGCCGGAAAATGTACGTGTTCACGGGCTTGTACGTTACTCTCCAAGAATATACGTGTACTCCAGCAGGCAACAGCTGCTTAATAGCTTCTCACTAACATAGCAATACCTAGAGACATTGGTAAGTCGCGGGAAAAGTTGTTTGTTTGCTAGGCTCCAACATGCTATGTATAACACTGAAGGTTTTGCACCTATATTGGCTATCGTTTATACGAAGCACTGAGTCCCTCTTCAACACACCCAATTAGAACTATACAGTTTTAACACAAAACGTGTGTGATTTGCCAGAAATTTTTTCACATTTGTTGCGATTAAGATACTAGAGTTTATTGGAGGCTATGTTAAATATATTTGCGATCTTCCAGTGTATCTAGTAGTACCACATCACTGGGCAAGCATTTAGTTGCTTCTATATCGTTTGTTCAACGCCCTCCAAGAGGTGTAAAATAAGTAACAGACAATTGCTAACTTACACAAACTTACAGTTGTTTGAAACCTAGCTTGTCCCCAAAAGAAAACGCGAATTCGTTAGGTCACCAGTAATTTATTCAATGACATATCCATTTGGTTAAGCAAAACATGAAACTACCTTACAATAAATATCTTGCTACAAATTACTTCTTGGCCTAACAGTTTCTCAAATGCCTGCCATATTTAAGATGTTCGTTATGTAAAAATATTTTCGGTAACTGCAGTATAATGATAAATAGGCGAAACATGCAAGTTTCATAATTGAATTAGTCATCCGAGATACACCATAAGTAGGGCCCGGTAGTTTTCACGAAAATAATTTTGCCTCACTTTGTTTTGGCGCCTTACGTGCGCATCTGTAGTTCTGCTTCGTGGTCAGTGATTGGATATTTTAAATCTCACGAGCCTAGGAATTCTACCGTCACATGTATAGTCCAAAATTCCGGCAATTGCATGGAGCAATTTCGTGAAACCATGGAGTTGTTCATACAGGTTTTGGAATTCCAGTAAAAAGAAAAGCACTTGAAGTGACCACGGATGTTGCATCATTACGTAAATAATACACACCACTTACACCAGCAAGATTTTCGAAACCGTTTTTGTTGCCTGCGAAGTGGAGCCATTTACACTGATTTTCTACACACACAAAACTGCTCGGAATAAAAAAAAATCAATATCCCAGACGACAAAAATTTTGTTTTTCCTTTGTGAACAAAATTGATTAACGATTTATGTTCCTCTCAGTCCACGTAGCAATTTGCATACTCCGAAAAACACGAACGCCACACGCAAAAAAAAAAATTAATTGTTTAGGAGCTGCAGGGGTGGACAGGTTGAAAACAAAATTGGGAGCTGGGAAATGGGAATTGAACACGCGTCCATCTTCGCCCTCCCTCCTCCCCCCTCCGGAAACCTTCCCTGGCGACACGCGGAGCCGCGTGATTGGTTTTCAAACGCACGAGCGTTTGCGGACGGTCGTGTTAGTTTGCACTGCCGACCACCAGGCAGGGTTTATAGCTATGGGGCACTGCAATCACCATTAGGTCGACCTGTAGTCCCCCGGCGTCATCAGCGTGGTCGCAACACTGCTTCACACGTCATTCGGTTAGGGCTGCACAACTAACCACCCCTCCCCCAAACCCGCTAGCACCCATGTTTAGTGGCGCCCAGGTGAGAGCGGTTTCCTCGCGCCTTGACACGGTCGTAACCACGCCATAGAGTACCTAGCAACGCAGAAGCCAAACTGCTGCTCGTGCAGAGACAATATGGCGGCGGTGGCCAGCTACGAGGTGCAAAAGTCATTAAGCCAACCAACAGCCGTATGCTGGATTAAAGTTAATTCTAGTGTTTTCTTCCGCTAATTTCGCTGCTATCGCTAAAGGACCAGAATAATACGAAACCGTATTAAAATTAAATATAAATAGATAGGTTTGGGAAGGACAGAAGTCATTTAACTTATTTTCAAAGTGAAAATATACCAATTTCGCGTATTAAATTATCAACTTAACAAAACTTAAAATTCAAGAGAGCTCCTTGATTTGTCAGTTTACACCCCTCGCCGATACCAGCGCTCAAGCGGCCGAAATTTTCCCTTTGACAAACTTTCAACGCTGATCTTTCTAACCTGTACAGTAGTAGAATTAACCTTAGCTGGATGCACCAATAGGGAACAATCTGCAGCACGCGAGAGCCAATAAGTGTTACAAGCAGGCGTGTGGTTATGGACCCCTACTTTTTTGTGAAAAAGTTTCTGCACCAGTTTGTTATGTACACATCTATAGCTCTGCTTCAGGGTCAGTGATTGGCTGTTTTTAACTGTCACGTGTCTTAACGTTTTACTGAAAATTACACACGTTGTGGTATCGCCGTAACCTTATTCCGATTGGTACACTTAACCGGGAGAGCAAGATGCTAAATTTTACATATAGATTTTCAGCAATAATTTCTGATTTGAAAAATCTTGGTAAATGTGGCAGTGTTGAGGCATAGAAGATATTTGTGATGAATTTTGGAGATCAAAGTAGTTTTATATGTTCAACTCATATTGGAATTTTAAACATTCTTGAAAGTTAACCTAACCCTTGCTATAATTCTGCATGAGAAATTAATGAAAGATTCCATTATTTTATGTCATGCAGTTTATCGATAATATATTCTATGTCTTGTCAAAGAGAAAATTTTGATAATACAACTTGAATAAACGTACGGGTCAAAAACTGAGGAAATACAGAAAATTATCTATCACTCGCCCGTAAATACGAAATGTCTTTCCAGAAATAAACGTTATCAATAACAATGAAGTAAAACTGCATATGTGCATTAAGTAATTGAAACAAGTTGAAATATAATTATTTTTGCGAATATCAGGGATTCCTACTTTTTGGTGAGTGGATGGAAGTACCCCAAGTGATATTTATTCCTCGTTGCTATGTGTGTCGCTATAGTCTCCATATTTTGGGCAGTTGTTTGCGGTAAAGTTAGATTTCGAACTCTTATACACGAGCATAGGTTTTCGCATCCAGTTTGTTTTAAAACCTCACGTGTACTTCTGCAGTTCTGCTTCGCGTTATTGACACAATTAAATAAGAAACATCTCTGCATAGGCCCTAAAATAAATACACGCTGCCAATAATCAGACTACGGCCCTGAAAATTCGCGTTTTGTTTTAGGCACAAGCTAGAAGTAAAAAAAAAGTCACTTCCTGTGACTTTCGCAATTGCCGCTAGACGTATTTGTCACCTTATAAATTGCACCGAGCTAACACTAGCATAGTAAATAAATTCAGGCCCATTGATGTTTTATCTCAACATTAGCGAGCAGACTTTAAGCAGCTGTTGTCTGCTTCAGTAAACATATATACTTGGAGGCTATTGTACAGATCAGCGAACCCTCGAATTGTCCCTGTCTCTAACCGTGTAGCTAAGCTGCTGATGTGCAAGCAGAGTGTTGAAACAAAACGGCGCAAAAATGTTTTGCAAAAGTAAGGTGTCACTGTAGACTTGGCTACTGCTTGTTACACTCATACTTTATATATCTAAGGCAATAGGAAATCTGCACGAAAGCATTCACTGATTTCCGTGCTTCCTAGTCAAATGTTCAACTAGCCATTCCTAGCGAAGTAGCCAATTAACAAGCAGATGAGGGCACAGCGTGCAGCCACCAAGGTTGTTAAATTAGAGAAATTTGAGAGCCTCTATGAGTGGTTGCATTCTCGTGTATACGACAGTCTATAAATAGTCTAATAATTGGACACCTGAGAGAGTTTTTATTTCTTATGGCCAAAGTGTTGTATCCAAACATTTGTAAGTTAGTTTCACAATCACAATTCGCCTTTGACTTATTTTACACCTCCTGGAGGTCGTTGGGTCAATGATAAAGGAACAACTAAATGTAGGCCCAATCGTGTGGCATCACTCCGTCAACGAGCTGCCAAGTCTTTATCTGCTAAGTTCACAGATATTCTTGGAAGTTACTCCATAGGGCAGTAAACCCGTCAATCTTACCAGTAGTAATAATACAGCTGACGTCACGTCATGTGTGGAATTATTACTAGAGATCCGAACATTTCGCAGATTTATCGACCTGCAAGCTGGACTGCATAGTCCTGTGTACACTCCGTCACTAGCTACTTGCTCATTGCCTGCTGCTCCAGAGAGCGGCCATTTGCATAGAAGTCTGCGAGTTTCTTAATGCAATTTACCATTGGTCCAGTCTCCTCTAGGAAGAGATTAATTCGTAGTGACAATGTCTAGAAAATATGACAAAATCACATTTCTGTTGCTAGCTCGTGTTCGACCGCATTAAATTTGTTTTGTCCTGCAGCGCGATGACATGTGGTTAGAGACCGGAAGATTTCGAGAGTTCTTTTTAGGATAAACTAGAATACAAACACACGTACATTAGTTCTGTGACTACGATTGAAATATGTTTGGAAGATTATCACAGCGGGGCTAAATGATTTAGGGAAATATTGTGGGTATATGCGTTTGCAAAGCTATGACGTCTCAGAAAAACAAGAGTGAGCCAATAAAAACATTTAAGGTAAAATCTAACCTAATCGGCAGTAAGTCAACACATACATGAATAATGAAACCTAAACAGTTCTAAGAGGATTTGTGTAAATAAAAAAACAGGAAATACAAATAAACGAAAAATTAAAAGCTTAAAACAAACAGCAACCGAATAAATCAAAACAACAAAGAGAACTGAAATAATTCAGGGCACCAAAATTCGACAGCACAAACGATGACTGACACAAAGACAGTGTTACACACAAAACAGGACAACGCAACATCGACGCCACAAACACAAGACTAGACGAAACATCTAAGAAAGTACACGATGTTACTGAGTAAGTTAGCAGCTTATAAGTAGCTGCTGTCTGAGTGCTGAGTGCAGAAATGTCACTGAACTCGGGAATTTTTACGGTCTCTACACATAACTAAGTATCTGCAAAATTAGCGAAAAGGTTTTTATTACAACTTGTTCCAATGCCTTACATGCATACCTGCATCTCTGCTCTGTGGTTATTGACAGAGTGTGTTTGTGTAGAGACGTCACTTATTTTACTGCGCCAATCAGAACAAGGTTGCTGCTACACAACACGTATGTTATTAATAGGTAGAACCACAAGGCGCTGATAGTTAAAAACATCCAATCATTCACCACGAAGCATAGTTGCAGATGTGCATGTATGGTATCGAAACAAAGTGTTGCAAAAACATTTTCGTGAAAACTACCAGCGCTTAGTTTTGAGACTCTGCAATCCTACCTGACATCAACCCACCAGCCCTAAACACTTGTCATCTAAGAGCAGTAGGCATAAATATTGCCATAAGGAAATGTTACGATAGTAACTCGGTGTTATTGCAAAATCAGTTAAATGAAATACTTTTTTATGATCTAACGAGTAAGAACAGGCAATTTTTGCGAAACATATTATCCACCATCTTGTTTCGATACCTTGCGACACATCTGACGTTTTGCTTTATAGTAATTGTCCGCGTGTATTTGTGCAGAAACGTCTCTCGTTTGACTCTGCCAATCAAAATATGTGTTACTGTGTCAACATATGTCTCTGATCTGCGAGTATATCTCCCAGATAATTTGAGTTTAAAACATCAAATAACTTACTATACGACGGCATATTGTGTGTGTAGGGCTACGGGTTTGGGTGTACTATTAGGTACACTGGAAAAACTTGAAACTATTTCTAGTCAAAAATCTCCAATAGTATCTTTATCCGTCTGTCACTGGATAACGCAATTTGTGGCACGTGGAAACAGTTTTGGAACAAATCACATACGTTCTATATTAAGGCCATGCTCTATAGTTCAGTTAGATTGTTTTTGTTTTTGCGATAATTATTTTTAAAGCTTAAACGGGAGCATATATAAAAATCTGACTGGCAGTTTGGTTTTAAATTGTTTATACCGCGATAGCGAATTTTTTTTTTCAAAGCAAGAATTTCTACGATTTTGACTAAAAGTCAAATAACCAGAATTTAATTAGTTACATAATTAGTAGAGATTTGAAAAATTCGCGTTGTCATTTGGGCACAAGCAAGAATTGCAACCACTGTTGGCTTCTGTCACTTTCGCAATTGTCCTTTGACTTACGTTACGCCTCCTGTAAATCTCTGAGCCAACAATGAAATTGTAACTAACACAGACTTATATCACTTTAGCAGCAAGCAGCTAATGAGCATATAA